>WYEA01015066.1:27735-97165 GCA_033558465.1 Alcedo atthis
GGGGAGGGCGGGGGGGCGGCGGGGGGGGTGGAGAGGGGAAACAGCCCAACAAGACATCAGCATTCTCCAAACTAATATTTACAAGTTTGAAAAGTGCCTGTGAATGAACAGCTGTGATGTGCACAAGACAGCAGGGCATGTGCCTGGTGCTAATGAGCAGCACTCATTAAATTGCCCTGCTTGCCTGTGCTCAGTATAGCCACTGAGAAGCTAATACATTAATTGTGGACTACTAATATAAATTAAAAACTAAAGACATCCAGCTTTCAGTCTGCCTTTCCTTCTGTCACTTATTTTACCCTGCATGAATGAGCTATTACTTCTTGCTGCCCTGAGATGCTGGTTCACTAGGGTAGAGTGAGCAGACTCAATTTCACTGCAAGTAATGGAGTGAGATTATCCAGAATTATTTCCAGTGGGCTGAGCTTGTTGCATTCCTTCTGTTGTGAGAATATAAGTAAACAACTGAACACCTTGACTGAAAGCTGAGAATCTTCATAGTCATCACCTCTTCCTATTTCCTTGATTAGTCCAGCATTTTGGGTTTAGCCATGCTCAATTAACTCACCCAAGAATTGGGCCAGTCAGAAACAGTTGATTTAAGTGAGATAAACTGGGCATCTGTTTGGAAAAAAAATTATTATCTTAATTACGTTTTCATCATGAGAAAATGAACTGTGCTGTATCCATATTTAAAAACATATGCCTGGAAATAGATTAACATCCTTTGGAAGCCTAAGAAACAGAAAACTGTAAGGTGCAAACTGAAACAAGGAGATATTAACTCAAAATTCAGTCACCAGTGTGTTAACATTTGAACGTACTGGAACTTGAACTTGGTACTAGTGCCTTCATCAAACCACTATATAAGCTATTGAATTAAAGTGATTAAACTAGCAGTAAAACCAACCTCTGAAGACTGATGGAAATAGGTGAGGTGCTTGTGTCTGTTTGGACTGGTGGCAATAAAAACACTGCCATATTTAGTCACTGATATAAGAAATAATAGTTTGGTTTTGTTGGTTTTTTTCCTAATCACAACAGCATTTGAAAATGTTCTGCTATTACTCTCGAGGTCAATGAGACATGAGCTGAATAATAACTTACAGCTAAACCAGAGCTCAGATTTTGTGTGTTCTAAGGGGCCAGGCACCAAGGCCATAGAGATGGTTTACAAGCACCCAGGGGTGCAGCAAGGAGATGACTTTCCACATGCAGCCCTTCAGCTGCTGGTCTCCCTGCAGTTCAGCCTGGGACAGTAACGGAGGCAGGGGCTGGTTAGATGTCCCACAAGAGCAGGGATGGAGAACCATGCTGTATATTTAACTATTCACAGCACTTAACACCACCTGTTGTTAGATGCAGAAAGTTTGTTGATTTTCAGGATGGTGAAAGAATCATAAAATATATTCTCAAAGAATGTTTAATATGGCTGTTAGAAATGGATAGGTCTCGACTACATCCCACACTACACAGAGTACCCATTTGCAAATGATCTAGGAAAATGTACCAATGATCTGGTAAAACAGGACAAGTTCTGTGTGCATGTGGCAGTTTAGAAGCTGCATAAAGCTTCTAGAATCCCTCAGGTTTGCTCTGAGCCACAGAAAGGTTGGCTCTAGGTGCAGCACAGCAGTGTACAGGTCACAAAGAAAATAGGAGCTGACCAATCTACCAGGAGCAGATGTGGAAATGGCTCTCACTGCTTCTCATGGCAGCTCAGAGAAATAAAAAATTAAAAAGGCTGTAATAATACATGTACAGTAAACCAAATAAAGTAATTTCAAATGTCTAAATAGCAACAGTAAATGAAAAATGCCTTTGGGTACACCATCTGTTTATCTAGTCCATATTATACCTTTTCATCACAATTACCTAAAGTGGTATATTTGTGTTTCTGTAATGTATGGAATTCATTACATAGTTTTGCAATGAAATTATCACACTGTGGCTGGGACATCTGCACCCTGTCATATATCATTCTATTCATTTCTAGTTAATTTAATCCTAATATCTGCCTACATGACAAGACAGATGTTCAGCTATACTGCATCTTCCATAGTTTTGTGCCTTGAAGAAACTTCAAGTCACTGAAAGAAGTGACATCTTTCAAACAGACATGTCCTGGGTTTGGGAAGTATGTGTGTGCAGATGTGTGAGTGCATGTTTGTGTTTAGATGCCACACATCTAAACACATTTAGATTTCTTCTCTGAGAAAAGGCTTCTACAGAACAGACACTTCTAAATAGAAACATTTCTACTTTCATACTTGCAAGTTTCCTTTCAAAAAGTGCTTTACTCATCCTACAGTGTATTTATCTAACAATGTTGATAAATGCAGGGTATTTCTGCTGAACTGCATTTTGCCTCTTGCCTTGCATGGGCCAGATCTGTTCCTGTTCTTGCTGATGAGAAGTTGTGGGCCAGGCTTCCTCCTCCCACTGTGAGCCTTGGCCTGCACACCATGAACTGGAAATCACACTCCAGGTCAGTGAGTGTGTCACCCAGAAGCCAGTTCTGTGTGGTAAAGGTGTTTGGTAATAGCATTGCTAGCATTCATTGATCCCAGTGGTCAGTGTAGGACGTACAGAAACACGGAGCACATCCAGCTGGGATGTGGTATATTGACCCACAGCTGGAAAGCTTCTGGTTTTCCACTTTCAAAGCTGTCAAAAGAGCCTTGTTGTGCTTCCCAGGTACTGCAGAGTCTTCAGGCTAGATTTACAGAAGCCTTAAGCAGACTTTGGTACCTGTTCACCAGTCACCTTTACCACTCCTGATCCCAGTCTTGCCATGGGCACAGTGAATTCCTTCGAGCAGCACAGCAGCCAACAGCATTTCCTCATTCTGACCTCCCTGAAGTCACACTTGGCACTTCTTGCTGTTTAAGGCCCTATGGTTGTGTCAGTCAGTACACCCCTGCAGTGCTGCTTCACCAGCAGGTACTGCACTGCTTCATTTGCCAGCCAGCCAGGGCTTGGCCATGCTGCCAAAGGTCATTTGGAATGAAATGTCTGTAAGGTGCTGTCATGGAGGGAGCACACAGCTAAAAGCCACTGCACAACTCACTGCAGTCCCATGCTGCTGGCCCCAGAAGAGCAGGACTGCAGCACCAGGCACTTGGCTGCTCTGTGTGCCCAGGGCCTGCACACATCACCCAAACCACGATGACATTCTGCTGTCCTGTGAGCAGCACAGGCTTGCAGCAGTGGTTAGAGGCTCACAGTTTGGGTACAGAAGGTGCAGAATGCACACCAGCACTTAGAGAAAACAGCAAACACACTCTGCTTCACGGGCTCCTTCCATGCTAACTATTTCCAACACCTTTGAAGACTATTAAGTTTCAATTCTGTGCCTGTAAGCTGCCAGAGAAGCCACAAGCAAATGATACCCAGCTGTTGTTTTGGATAGCAGCACCAGATTGCATAATGGACACCCAGATAAAAACAAACAGGCACTGATTTAGAGTATTAATTACCTAAAAATGGCAACTGCTTTTTGTTTGGCTAATGATGTAGGGGGTGAAATAGTTTGGTTAGTTTAGGTGCACCTCTGGCTTGAAGGGGATTTTAGGGAAAATCAGCTCTGAAATTGCTTCTATCACTCTGAATGTCTTGCTTTAGAGTTGTCACACTTTAGGACCATTTAAACTGAATTATTTTATTTTTGTATTGCAGCCAGTTTAAAGCAGGAATAGGCTAACCATGGATATCAAAGCAAGGATGGCCTGATAGCATCCATTTGTACTTTCAAATGGCCTGTTGAATACTTGTAAATAAATCAGTGGGCATTGCTTTTCCTCCAGTCTACAAGCTTTGAAACACAAAAGTCATGGTTTACTATTTATTTTGGTGGTAGTATTCTTTTCAAAGCTTCATAAACATAGGTAAAAAACCCAAGCAGCTGATGAGGTGTTCCAAACTAACAATGCAGACACCACCAGCACCTCTGCACTGCTCATTAACCATCAGGAGCCTCTCTGCAAATAACATAGCACGTGCCATTTGCTGGCAGCTCCCCAGAGAGGGCAATAGCTGTGGCACCTGCTGACAGCTGCACCCTAGCTGGCTGGCACTGACTGGCATCAGTACTGGCTGCAGTGACAGTGCAGCTCCTGGCACCAGTGCTGGCTGCAGTGACAGTGCTGTCAGACACTTTTGGAGTTGGTAAGGAGAAGGCTTGTAATACAGTCATCTTTTTGTAAAACACAAAAAAGTTCTGTACTTGATAACCAGTTCTCCTCTACTTCTGCCTTGCTTTTAGAAAGGGTTTCAATGAAATTTTAGTTCTGAGTTGTTGCTGCTTTAGTGAAGAGGCAGGAAAGAATGTGTGTTTCCAGAGCTGACCAGGGTGTTTTCTGTGTTGTGAAGAACTTGAGACTGTTTCAGTAGTTTGCCTTGAGCCTGCTGCATCCTCTCATAGACAGGTTAAACAGGGCACACATTGCTTCAGTGACAGAATTCAGCCCCTACACCTGCAATCCACCCCAGCAGAACTCTGCTGCCACGGCTGCACTGTCTGCAGGATGCACAAAGCAGGCTGCCCAGGCACAGCTTCACAAAGCTGTTAGATCTGCCACAGCAAACAGCCAGGATCACAAGGGACCTTCCTCCCACTCCTCAGGTGTTTATGGAGACAGGTTAGGAATGAATAAAAATGACTGTCAGTGCTGGTGTAGTGTAGTGTAACACCTACCTCTTATTTACCTTCTTAATGGAAGAAACAGAGAGCTGAGGGAGGTATCTGAGGGCTACATCTTTTTGAAAGAGTTTGAAAATAACTCTATTGGAAATGAATGCCTAGTCCTGTAAGACTCTAACCATTCTCCAGGATAAAATAACTAAATCCATGAGGGTTCCATCTAAGATTGTGAGAAACGTTTGTCATAAAACTCATCTGGTTTCAAGCTCTTTTCTGCAAAATACAAGGCTGGAATCCGAGACAATATTCGAGTGAGCTGGTGTTAATAGATGGTATTTATGTATCTAACATAATATGTGGAGCACATGGCTATGTCTTCCCTCTCACAGCCAGCTCAGTTTTAATCACAAACACCTACCTGGAGTAGCTCTGTCTTAAAAAGTTTATAAAGCAAATAGCACAATGTAACCTCAGTACCCAGTAGGACTCCACAAAACTACTTAGAGTCTAATGTCATGCTAGAAAACTTGTTATGAATGTTATTCAGGCCAGAAAAACTCCACACAAATCAACAGATGAGGATAATCAATGGAAAACTACTGATAATGAACTAATAATAACTAAAATACTGATAATAAACTAATACAAAATTGGCTGTTACACTTGCTTTAGCACAAGCTGGCTGTTCAGGAGAGTTGTCCAGTTGAAGGTGACAGCCAGCACTGTGAATGGATGCTGTCTACTGATGCTTCATGGAAAACCCTAGGATTTAGTCTTTATTTTTAATAGTCCTGCCTAGAAGTGTGGACCCCTGTCCTGGTTCCTTGAAGGCTTCATTTACTACACCCCCAACTCCCCAGTCCAGATGATTCTGCTGCCTGACCAGACCATGTTGGTCACACACGACTTGCCCATTCCTGAGCCAGCAAGTGGCTCCAAAAAGTACCCTGAAAAAAGGTGAGGTTTCCTCCTGGCAACATACAGTACTTTTTTCTTATTAGCTTTTATATGCTTAAGTCATTAGGAACTCCGAATGCATCAATTTGTTGCCTCAACAGCACGAAGGAGTTGCTAAATTTATTTGGTTTATACTTGGTGATTAAGGGAGACTGATCCTCTTTTCCTGCCCTTTGAGGGAGCTCATGGTGTTATAGGGGGCATGTCAGCAATAATTAAGAAATATCCTGCTACAAATCCCAAAAGATACATATTTTTATGAATAATTCCCCATGGAAAATCTTTTAAAATGATGCACTTGTTCTGCAAATGCTTTAGGCCTTCTCTAAATAGATGATATTGCTGGGTATTTTTAAGAGTCCGTGACTTGAGGTGCAGTTTTTGCTCATAACTCATAAAATCACAGTGCAGTTATGTGAGGGGAAACACAGAAATAATGTGCACTGAGGTTTAATGCCTCAAAAATGGATCATTCAAACAATAACCCAGCTTATTCTTTCATTCCATTGTGATACTATAAGCGTAACAGTTTCTGAGGCTACAACCCAAAATGTATTTTATTGGCTTCAAACTTGGTACTCTTCTAATTTTCTGATGTAGCTTTCCCCTCATTTGGGCTCCATGGGTGAAGTTCCTTCTTCTTTTTCAGGCTTTCAGTGTGGAACATTTCAAAGCAGTTTTCCACTGCACAATGCCTTAAGCCTTTTGGTGGGTGTGCTTCACACTGCAATCTTCCTAGTGACTGCATGGAATAATAACATCCCCTAGCAGGATAGCAGCTCCAGATGCAGGCCTTCTAACAATAACCTGTGCATCTGCTGACTTCAAGTTGCTGCCACTGTTTGGCTCTAAGAAGTTTCACTCCATTTCAAGCAACTGAACATCAGCTGTTAAAAATGCTGATTCAGCCTGAAGCTACACACACTGTTCATCTTCTACTTAGAAGCCAGTGACAGGAAAACAAGGAAGGGAAGTAAAGTACACACAAATTAAGGTTTTGCAGTTAGGACTGCTGTGAATACTGGCAACGTGCTGTGTGGATTTCAAAGCAGTTTAGAAGCATCAGTTTCACTCATTAAATCAGGTGAAGTAATAACTGAAGTGATTCATCCCATTATTACATAAGAAATTAGTTGGAAAAGAAAAAAGTTGAATCAGATTCCATATTTTGTCAATATGAAGATACCATTTATCACACCACATTTCTTACCTTGAAGGTCTATAATTCCATTATTGATTTAAAGCTGTGTATTCTCTCTGCACAGCACAGCAAGTACAATGAAGTTATTTAAACAGCTGTGTGTGGCACTTGTATTTATAATGCCCATCAAAGCAGAACAGGTAAGACAGAGGTGGAAACAAACAGATTCCAGACCAAACCTTGTCCTTCAGGCAGTGAAGGTCTGGGCACATAATGGACTAGTCACACTGAGCCTCCTAAGGGAGATGCATTTGATACACCACATTTTTGTGCTATTTTCTGTTCTGTCATGGAGTTGCACAAAGCACTGAGCATAGTGAAGAGCTGCCTAGCTTTCAAAAGGGAGGAAAAGGATGCAATCATAATAAAGATGATTATATTTTACATGCATTTTCCTTCTGATTAATATTGTATTATCCACAAACAACAAAAGCTCAAACAGCTGAGCAAGTCCAGATTCAAGGAGTCCCCTCTGCCCTCACCCCATCAAAACTAATTATATTTAAAAATAATCTTCTGTCCTCCTGAGATCCTGCATGCTATTGGATGATAACCAAAGATGAAATCTGGAACAGTGCTATCACCAGAAAGTCACTGCAAACCCCATACCAATAGCTTCCCACAGATAGCAAGTGAGCAGCATGCCACTGCTCTTCTGCTGGCTCTTCCACATGGATAAATCAAGGAGTATCAGGCAAAAGAGAAATTGCTCTTTAGAAAGAAGCTGATGTTTTATTTATTTAGAGGCAGGGACTTCTGTAGGACAAAAGTCCTTCTAAGTGACTTGAGCACAGTTCTGCTGCCTGAGCCTAGAGGAGATCAGTCTCATCCCAAAGGCACAGCAGTAGTGCAGAGCCTTGGAGCTGCAGCAGCAGCCCTGGCTGCTGCATCCTTCACTCTGTCCACAGCCCTGCCTCTGTCCACACACTCACTCTGCTTGGAGCCACCCTCTCTGAGCACTGATCTTCAACAGAAAGGCAGCACACTGATGGCCAGGGGGAGGAAACTGCCTCTTAGATTTCCAAAATCTTGCCTGTACGTGCCCTACCTTCCACAAAATGTGTTTTTTTTCCATATTTGTGTCTTATAATTTGAACAAGTTGTATCAATCCTGGCTTCCACTCATCTGTACCTTCCTGCACAGACACAACTTCTCTTGTTCTGCAAAACCCTTTATGAAGTCAAAGCAAAGCTGCTTTAGCACTCTTCATATGAGCAGGGATTCAAAAATCTGCCTCGGGTTTTCTCACCCTGAGCACCCCACACACTTCCATTCTCTCTTCTAAGCAGTATTACAGTTCCAAGTCACTAAAACCCAAATTGAGCTGAGGATGTAGAAAGCTGGGCTGGAATGTTAGCATGTGCTTGATGTTGAGAGTACGTATTGACAAAATAGCTGTGACTTACCAGCAGTGCTCAGAACTGGATGTCAGTCAGAAATGGATGTCAGTCAGAACTGGATGTCAATCAGAACTGGATGCCAAGCCATCAGGAGTTCATGGACCCTGCTGAAGTGAAGCTCCCATTCCATGTCAGCAGTTGTCTTCTGGAGCTTGTCAATAGTGACCCCTTTCCTACATCACACAGACAGAGCACCAGGTATGATACAATCCTTCAGTCACAGTAACTGTAATAATTCTTTTTAAAACTAGCAAAAGTATCTTATCTTTCCATAAAAAAAAAAAAAGATAAATCTATTACAAAGAAGTGCATTTTTAAATTAAAAAGTCAACAATAAGATTTGGAAAAAGACTGTTATAAAACTAGACTGTGCTCTAAACCTTGACCTGGAGTCTTAGAGCTTGTCTTCATTTTTTCAAGCCCAGGTCACTTTTTTTCAGTTCAAGAAAAAGCTGGGACATGCAAATGGCATTTTTAGCCAGTAACTCATGCATTTAGAACTCTGGGTTTAGGCTTTGAAAAAAAAGCACCTAGTTGTTTTCTTATTACAATACCACTGGTTTTGTTCACCGGTCCATGTTTTTCTTGGAACGTGGTAATATGGAGTGTTTTAAATTATGGGGTTTACTTTTTACTATCCAATGTCTACTAAATAAGTCCATCATCTAATTCTAGAATTGTGAAGCAGCAAACATACACTTGTAGCCAGCAGTACATATATTTTTACTCCAGAGAAACACTCTTCTGTTCTAAATTTACTGCAGAAAGTTTCAGAGACAAAAGAAAGGCTCCTTGCCAAACCTAGTTCTGCTTCTTTATAGGACTACTTTAGGTCTCTTAAAATATCCTAACTAAATACTGTAAAGTGCTGAGAAGTTTCCATCAGGGCTCCAGTCAATAAGCTAAGCTTCAGCTGACATCTTTTGCATACAATTGTTTCAAAGGAAACCAGGGATCAAAGAAGGCATTAGATTGGATGCAAATATTAATCAAAGTCATATTTGATACCCTAATTAGAAACAGATTGTGAAATATGAGCCTTTTATTATTCTGAAAAAGATACAGGATGTAACCCCTGCTACTGCTACCCACTGGGTATTCTGCCACCCACCACAACACTCACTGCTGTCTGCTGGATACACATGCTGCTTGCAGGATGCACTCACGGGGCATTCAGTGTTGAGAGACCCTCAACAGGCTTGGGTTTGGGTCTGAGTAAGAAATTTAAAGCCGGAATTATAATCTGATACTTCTCTGAAGCTCTAGAAGGTTACCCATAGGATTCCTTCCCTTAAAATCAGAACAGTTGACATTGTGTTTGAGGCACTCACTTGGGTTCAGTGCCAGGTCTGATACTCAATCTGTTGAGAGATCTCTAGTCATAAAATCTGGGCTAATTACACAGCCATTATCCCTTTTGGGTTATTCTCTGATTATTCCAGTGTAATTGAGCAGGAACTCTTACTACTTGTACACGGCCCACACAAAATTACCATCTCTCAGCTGGATCTCTAGGTGCTGCTGCAAATGGTAACAGCCACACCTAATCTTCAGAATTAAAAAATAATTCCTCTCACTTCTTTGTCCATTATTTTTTTCCCCAGCACCTTTGAAGTCCACAGCTTGACCCTATCTTTCCAGAAAGGGGAAAAGGGAGATTTAATGTTTCACTATTTTCCTTGCTGTAAGAAATCCACTGTGCTTAATGCAGACTGAAACAGGACAGTAAAAGGCTTCCTAGACTTTCCAAACAACACTCAGCATGATGCTCCCTGCCTAAAAAAAAAATCCCAAACAGCCCAGTACTTGGCATTCCAATGGACATCTCAGAACCACAAACTAAGATCACTTTCAGTTTGATTTGAGTGCTCTTTGATTGACATTGATAGTGGTTTTGAAGAGTATTTGCTAAGTAAGAACCAGAATTGTGTAACTTGAATTTGAAGAGCCTGTCCTCAAGCTGATGTGATAGCTGTGGAGGTACAGAGATTTTCCTCCATATTTCACAAACCACTAGTCCAAGAGGACTCAAATTTATTGAAGAAAAGGGAAATGATTCCCTAGCTACCATTTTAGAATGCTGAACTGGGTATCACCCTGAAGCCCACAGGCATGCACACTGCAGGAACTGGCCAGCTGTCCCCTCCTTTGGCCTCTCCCCACTTGCCTCTAACCCTTCCCTTGAAAGGCTGCAGTAGTGAGGGTGCTGAGCAGGTGCTTGTGCACAACAGGGCACTTTGGTACTGATGCACTATCAGGGTGGGAAGAAATGGTGCCAGTTTATGGGTAGCAAGTCTCCTGTTTTTGTTCTCATTTAATAAGGACTACCCCCTATGGTCCAGCTGGTAATGGCTGTGAACAAAATGCTTCGTTCCCATCTAGAATGGGAAAAAGTGGTTTATTGCACAAAATAAGGCAAGTGGGAAGCTCTGCCCTTTACAGCCCCATGCAGAAACCTTCACAAGTGAATGTATTTGCATGTATTAATTTCTCATTAGATTTTTTTGTTCTCCAAGCACCTTTGTACCAAAAGAGTCACCTCTCCCCGCAGCTTCCACCAATCTTGTATTTGTTGATTTGGAAATACTGAGATTTATGGGTTTGGGTTTGTTTTAACACACAGCAATACCACAGTCAGGAATAACAGAAATCTGCTGGTTTGTGACTAACATCAGCCTGCTGGGTTTATTAACAGGACTAGTGTTACCTTGGACTGGATTTGTACTAGACAGATGCACACTCACTGCTAGGGATGATGTATGCAACTTGGAGAATAAGTTAAAATAGTAATACTGTTCTCTTCTTCCTTGTTATATTTCAGCTTCTAGTCACTTGTGTAATAAGGAACATCTGCAGAGCAGGCAGGATCTATAAATAAAACCAGAACCAACAAAATGTCACATTTTGATAGTATTAACTAGTATTATCTTGTGTGTTCACACTGGGATTGTACCCAACTGTTCAGTCCTGTGAGCATTCAGACTTGAAAAACTTTGGGGGAAAAAAAAAGTTGGTTACTCTTCACCCTCGTGCTCTTTTAGGAGGCAAGATTTTCATCACACTCACCAGAATGCCACTAACTGAAGAATGTACAATAAACTGAAATACAAAGTTCTGAAAGCTGAAATTTCAGTTTAACACTGGTGCTAGACAATATTTTTCCTTCCAAAAAAATGAGTTAACTCATTTTTTTCTTTAATAATTTTGATCCCAGCAGGGCACTGGAACAGGTTCTGCATTCAGTACTGTGTCCTTAGACCACTTCTCAGATATTCCCATAAGAGTGCAGTGGATATTTCACTGGCTCCTCTTACAGATTTCAGTGGCAACTATTCACACACATTATATACGTGTTTAAATTTTTATACTGTGATTTCAAGATGAGGTTAATGCCCCAAGGTGTCTTCATTAATTAAATGTATCAGTTTAATGCACACACACACACAAGATCACTTGCAGCACTGTCTCCGTGTGCTATTCCAGGATTTAAAAACGAGGGGCTTGTGAGAAAGAGAAGGCGATTAGTTTTACCAGTAGTTTTATTCTTACAATGCAAGTGAAGAAATCAAAAGGAGGTTGTGTGTCAAAATACACTCACTAGTTCTGTTGAGGTCTAAGGAGCTTTCAGCTTTCAAAGGTCATCTTGTGCTGTGGTTTGGGTTTATTCCTACAAGGATTTGGGTCCAGTTTAAAAGGCTTTAAAAGGCTCATATTTTTGCACAACAGACAGGCCCAGAAGGGAAGCAAGGGAGACCTTCAGGTAGCACAACACCATATATCTTCAGGGCTCTGAGCAACTGCCAGTGTTCTGCCAGGAGCCTTGATGAGCTCCTACTGGATGAAAGAACAGAGCAATTGTTGAGACCCACTAGGAGATTGCCCAGGACATGCCCAGTTGGGCCTTTCTGCAAGCCTGAAGACTCCATAACCTCCCTGGGCAATGTGTGCCAGTGTCTGAGCACGCTCAGTGTTTTTACCTACATTTAATCAGAATGTCTATTTCCACTCCTGTTGACCTGCTTTACTCTGATGCATAACTGTGTATTCAGGAAGGTTGTGCAGTGTGTCCTCCTCCTGCTCATCAACTGGCAGCACTCCTGTGACAGGAGACAAGCATTCTATGAGAGAGCCAGGCTCTGAGCACTGGTGCTCTCTCTGGGCAGAGTTATCCCAGGCTAGCCATCAAATAGCTCAGCTAGTTAAAAATTAAAATAATTTTTTGAAGTCTCTGCTAAACCGAGATCTTTTCCTGGCAAGTTCACGGCTGGAATCAATTTTTATAGCCACCTTACCAAACAAACTAAAAATACAGGGCTTAATAATGGAAAACCTTACACAACCTAAAGTATAATGGAGCAGACACACTTCTGTAATAATTCTTTTAAGCCTACAGAAACTAAGTAACATTAATTATTAATCAAAAGCAAAGCACCCATTTTAAACATTTTTCAAGGAGATGTGCTCATTTAATTTCTTGCTACTATAGATTATTTGGTATCAGTGACTGCCATTCAAAACCAGCAGCACTTGGCACGACTGCAGGGACAGAAATGACATTTCTTGTGTGACCCTTGTGTGACACGAGGCCTTGCACAACACTGAGCTGATCAGCTGCACTGCCTTGGCCCCTGTGCTGGGGTCTCCTCATGGCATGAGCACCCCCTGTGAGGGTCAGCATCACCACTGCTGTGTGTTCAAGCACTGAGCAAAGAATACCCAAGGAACACACAGAAGTCCTCTTGTTCTAGGATGTTTTTGTATCTTAGCCTTTGTTGTGGAACACAAACAGTAATTTTGTGGTTTCTTTCTCTTACCTGGAAGAGGTTGAGAAGATCAGAGTTGATATGCAATTGGTTTTTGGAAGAAACATCTGGGAAGAGGTGAAAAGAGGCCACTAATGGAATGAAAAGTGTGGTCAGTAAGAACCAGTGTGGTTATCAAATGACACAGTGTCAAACAAAGGCTTTCCAGTGCAGACTTTAAATGCTCTGACTTCAATCATGTTCCTTCTTCTCTTCCTCTGGTCCTGGTCACCAGCCCAGAATGCTGAAGTGTTTCCTCACTGCAACCTTAGGGCTGCTGAGAATTAATTGTGTGCTTCTTTCAGTCCTCATTACAGCCTCTGACACAAGAGTGAGTTTTCACAGAAGTGACTGCCAGGATGTTCTGATTCTCATTGAATATTCTCATTAATCCATTCTTAGGACAAAGCCTAATGATAAAGAATAACCACAGATATTAATTATTTTATTTCTCATGGCAATCTTGAGATGTAATGAGAATGCCACAATCATCCTTTTCGGTTCCTAAAGTAAGGGGGTTTTAAGAATATAAAAATGTTCAAAATTAATTTATTCTTGTAATTAAACTGTGATAAGAACAGAAGCTTAGAACACATCACATTAATTCGTTCTCATGCCATTTTTAAGGGCCCAAACCTGTAAGTGCCAATTAGAGAGAACAGAAGCAGAGGATACTACAGGCCAGTGGAGAGCAGAGCATCACAAATTCTTTTTTTTTAGAAAATTTATGTGCTGAAAATAGACAACGTTACAGTCCTAAGATAGCCACAAGATGTAACAACACTAAGAATTACCTCTGTTTACATTTCTGTTCATTTCCCCTTCCACACACACAGCTCCAGGAGCTAGCTGTGACTGCCCACTCAGGGAGCCTTCAACACAGGGAGTCACTTCCATGCAGGTCCAAGTGCTGATGATTCACTGGTGGTTGTGTTTGTGCTGAGCCCTCCAACAGCTGCACCTGAAAACATAGAAGTGAAATGACAAACTGGTTTCTTTGAGAAAATGGGTATTAATTTGCTAATTTGGACTCTTGGCATTAATATGAATATGAGTATAGCATTGCTTACAATCTTGTTGTTGAATAGCACAGTGCCTATGAAAAATAACATTAGACAATAAGGTGTTTCTGATGAGAACCCCAAAAATGTGCTCCAGGGACTCCATTCAATTGAAAAGCAATACCAATGCTCTAAGAATTTTTGCCCTATCTGTATTCAACAGCAGAAACACAGATGTACAGGAAACCATCTGCAGACTTCAAACCCAACCTGCTTGCTTGAATCCAAGCACATTTTTTGTGGTTGGGGTTTTGTTTTGGTTTTTCTGTAATGTTTCAGTCATCCTGGTAAGTGTCTGTTGGGTGGTAAACTACCTGCTGCAGGTTCTCTAAAGACCCCCTTCAAGAAGGGAAAATATATCAAATATATCAAAGCTATGGGAGATGTTGAACCAACAAAAGAAATAAGCAAGAGCTTTGCACCAAAGTTATAGCTTTTGTTTCTGAAGTCATTTTAAAAGCCCTGAGCCTAAAGAATGTCTTGGGTAAGAGCAGAAGAAAATCGTGCAGGTTCATATTTTATTTTAAATATTTTTAAACTATCAGCCTTCCTTTTCTCAGTCACAGCACCCCACTAGGACTAGGTGCAAGCAAGAGGTGTGAAGCAGAGAGCAGTGGCAGTGTCTCCAGTTCCCATTGCAGTGAAAGGCAGGAGATGCTGCAACCTAGCACAGCAGCTGCCTGTGTCATCCAGCTCCCCTCCTGAGTGCAGAATTAGACCCAGCTGCCTAGTGGCCTGAGCTCTGCAGATGAAGAGTGGTAGAAACCTGAGCTAGATTCCATAGAGGTACTGGAATGGGAACCAAGAGATGCATCCAGTTCTCTGGGAGGCCACATGGATCCTATTCAGTTAAACTCATCCTCAGCAGTAAATTACAATTAAATTTGTGTTTAAATGTTAATTTGTGCACTGTAAATCTAACTCTCATTTCGGAGAGCTTTGCACAATGCAGACAAGGGTAATAAATGTACTTCCACTGCCCTAGCCATTGGATATAAATTCCAAAGGGAGGGATTCTTTTCTTACCAGTGTACACACTGCATCTAATTCTATTTTGGCTTTGTTTTTGTTCACTTGGTGGGATTTTCATGAACATTCTAGCAGGCTAGTCAAGAACAGCAGTGTCCACCTAAGTATGAGCTCAGTTTGATCCAGCTAGCAGCAGGAGTGGAGGGGTTCAGGGCCCCCTTTTGCTGATACTCTGTACTGCATTCACAGATGTTCACATCTAGCAGCATTTTCTTCACACTAAAAACTTAATTCTGAGATTTCTTGCATCCAATTAGGAAACAGAATTGTAATGTCTGACCTATTTCTTTACTTAAAACAGCTTAAATATCAATTTGTACAGACTAGATACTCATAATGAATAAATCATAGACCAAAAAATTACTTTGAGTAATTTCTAATTATGGAGAAAACCATACTTTGCAGCCATAAAAGAGGTGGAGACTCCCAGAATAAACTCCTGCTTACAGTCCCTTCTCCCAGCTTTGCATCCATGTCAGAAACTTCCCCAAACAGTGTGTTGTGTGACAATAATTGCTTTGTGATGCTGCCTGGTTGGGTGCCCTGTGACTTGCCCTCCTGTTGTCATGTTCTACTGCTAGTCAGAGATGGGCACCCTGGAACAGAGTGCTTTCCCACTGCACTGCACTGCCTGGGGGGCAACAGAAGGGGAATGGTGCCTTGGGGAGCTGGCAGAGAACACACTGGACAAGTAAAAGCTTAGCAGATTTTGCAGGAGTAGAAAGGATGAGAATTGGTTTTGTTTTGGGGTTTTTTTGTTGTTTATAAGTACTGTTTTAAATAAAAATTTCAGACTAGAAATTAAAATTTAAACAATGTAAGTGCCTCAGAGAACGAGGCTCTAAAGCAGTCCCTTAATGGGACTCCAGCACAGCCTTTATTTTTTAATGTGAAGAAGGGAAAGGGTTTGTCATTAATCTTTAAAAATAATAAAAATAAAAATCCTTTTTGTTTTTGTGGGCTGACAGTTACTAAGAACAATTCTGTTCACTTAATGGGTGCCCAGTGGTAGGGAGACCTTCTTTCTCTCTTTTCAGCTTGTTTTGGCTGTCCTCTAGTTTATCTTTTTCTACCAATTATACAGAACATCACGTCTGAAGTGGCTGCTCTTGAACAATTACTTCTCAACCAGTAGTATGTCTCTTCAGGACTCACTGCCTTCAGAACATGAAATCAGAAATGGTCTAGGAGACAACTAGTGAATGGTTGCTATCTGGAAGAACAACACTTGCTGTCTTTCCTTATTGGTTAGACTGTGAAGCACAATAAATGCTCTTTAGCATCCCACTGAGTTGTATGTGAGAACCTTGAGAAAACATGAAATTAGCATCTTCCTGTTCCATATTCTCTGTACTGCAGAAGGTTGTGCAAAGCAAGCAAGACATGGAGCATTCTTTAGCCTCCTTATTCTGTAAGTGAAAACAGAGAGAACACAAGTAGAAGCCAGAGCAGTTGAGGAACCATGTACATTCATAAAGGACAAAGGAGGAAACCTTGGTGCTGAAGCCCTAAAGTTGAAGATCAAGTCTGTGAATACAGCAGGTCCCTCTTCCACTGAGCCCTTCAGCCCTGGAACTGCTGCTCTGCCAGCCATGACAAGCCAATGAAAGGCAACACACAAGCATTGCCCCTTGATCCACACAGGGTTTAACAGATGTTTATGAGCATCAATATTTCCAACAACAAAAACTGTGCCTTTCTACTCATCACTGGCAGACCTTGTTCTCCCAATATTGCTACTTATTTTGGTCATGAAAGTCGTTTGAAAGTTGAATCTGCAAGTGACTGTGCTGCGGTGTGCACAGTACATAGTTCTCATAAATTTAGCACACAGGAATTTATTTCAGCAGCTACAGCTTTCAGTAGTTCATCAGTTTTGTTTTGCATGAATGTAGTTTACCTTTCAGCCACCAAAGGCTTACAGTGCAGGGCTTGTATTGAAACAAAACAAGTACTGTACCAGCACTCACATCGTGCTCCTCAAGGGGGGGAAACACTCGCATTTATTCCAAAGTTTTCCAAGCAGTTAAAACTCAAAGGCAGATGTCTATCTGCCCTTTTTTAGAGCACTGCTAACATTTTGGTTGCATGAGGCTAGTAACATTACCGTTCCAATGATGCAGCTGTAATTATTTCTATAATACAAGGATGCATAGCCTCTTAAAAAAAAAACCCCACAGAGGACAGGCTATTGAAATGCCATCATATTGTATGGTCACAGGTCTAAGGGAAAGAGAAATGCTGTGGTCTAAAATGAAATCAATCACTTCATTTTCAGAGACAGCCTTATCCACTAGCAATAGCCACAAATGAAGGGGAAAACAAAAAGACATTTGAGCCCTTAAAAGTGCAGAGATTTGCAATGTTTGGATTGATCGGTTTTCAGGAAGAAGGACCCGTTTCATTAGTGGAAATTTTACCTTACGAAAGCACAGAGAATTTGGCCAAGTTTCTGCTATGCATGTTAGCTGCTTTTCTAAAATACGGGCCAGGCTGGTTTTTGTTGAAGTCACAGGGATTTCTGGCACTGAGTGCAGGCTGAACAGCCAGCGAGGGAGGAGAAGGCACACTCCCTCCTACCCAGAGAGCATGCAGATCAAACCCGGCAGCTCCAGAGTGCTTCCTGATGTCTCCATGCCTTAGACATGCCTGTTCACAATAACCAACTGCTTCCACGGGCAGTTTTACAGCTCCATTTGTGTTGTGGAGAGGAAATCTAATACTGACCACGGAATCCTGTCAAGAATTCCGTAAATCAAGTGACTTTTTATGGTGTTTTACAAGAAAGAAAACCATTCAGGTAAACTGCCGAGCCCAAGGAGGAGCAGGAGACTTCAGCTCGGGCGTGTTATGAATCATGGCCTGCTACCCCTGCTGGGACTGGGAGAGAATCTCCAACCCAAAATGAATTCAGACCAGTTCACAGGGATTCTGAAGGTTTTGCTAAAAAGGGAAGCCAAAATGCTGACAGCTTTATTAGAGCATATAACTCAAAATAAGAACCAATGCATTTTAAGACTTCAAGGGTACCGTTCGATATGAATCTAATTCCCCTTAAGATACTGTTAACTTCCCCAACAGTACTGGGTCTTGCTGGAATGCCACAGGTGTTTGTATTGTGATGGAAATGAGGGGTTTAGCCAGCTGGGCCAAAAGCCACTCCCTCAGTAGCATTCCAGCAGTATACACTGAGTTTCAACAGCTCTGTGTTGTATGAACACTGCTGTCCAGCCTTGACATTGCAGTGTTCAGGGTCATCCAAGCATCTATGGAGTTAGGATAGCTCTGTGTTGGGAGAGCTTTACAGAAAGCACACACAGCTCTCTGCTTCTCTGGGTACCAGGTTCTTCTAGGACCACTGTGGGATTTTCCCTAGCAGTGTTCTACAGCTCTCCAGAATGTGTACATCAGAGGTACTAACAGACAGAGCTGTGGTCTACTTTCTTTTCATGGTGCATGTGCACATACATACATGTATTACAAATCTTTTGATCTGTTACTGGAAGTCTCAAATATTCAGTAGAGCACTAAGGAGCATTTTTGTGGCCACGCAAGGAGTGCAAAGTCAGTACTGGACTGAAGGCTTACTGTGCATCCACATGCAGCTGCAGGGTAAAGGGGAGGCACTGGACTCAGTGCACTGTAGAACCTCACTCAGCTCTGAGTTTATTTTGTGTTTTGCTTGAAAAATAACTCCCTAACTTGGGCTTCAAGCACCATTAATGTGTCCCAGGTTAACTCCATCAATTACATGGCATGATAGGGTCAGATCACATTAACTTGATTAAATCAAACAGGATAAACATTTTCAAGTATAAAATAATGTGAAAAACTTCACTGCTACAAGGCTGTAATAAGTTATTATATCTCACTGTCAGCACAGAAATATTATCTGCTGTTGCAGATATACAGGATACAAATAATTTTTAAAATCTTTTAAAAGGTCAGACTGGCAGCTGATGACTGCTTTATTCTTATAATAACTCATTATTCTAGGGTTCCAGTTCACTTATATAACCTCATTGTTATATCCTTTACTGGGCACTCACACCTAGCACAATATTTTGCTAAGTGCATGAAAATAAATCATAAGCTTAGATGCTGTGGCACATTAACAAAATAAACCAAACCTGTAAAAGGCAAACAAGTGAAAAATGGAGATAACTCCAGGCCTATCAACAAAAATTTCACTATTACAGTAAAAACAATTAAGTAGAACTATTCTTCCTCCACAGTTTTCTGTAAGAAGATACTTGTTACTGATTCCACAAAACAAAGCATTTGGATGAGTGTGCTTAATGAAAATATTAATATTCATTTTAAAATATTAAATATTAATTAAATTAAATGGAATATTTAGAAATATTCATTTAAAACACAGTAGGTATAACTGTATCCTGCAGCAGTAAGAATCAACTGGTGCAAAAGTGAGTCGTCTATATTCACAGAAACAGAGACTATGGAGAGGGCACCATGCATTTGCCTCTCACTGTTCCCAAGCAGCTCTAGTTTATGCCACATACCCAGTCAGTGTTGCTGTTCTAGGGAGGAGGCAAGGCATGATGACTTCATTTTGTCATTTCTGATAGAACAGGGCTTAAAATCAGCACTGCACAGCATCTAATGAGAAGATTCCGAAGTACTTCTCAATGAGAATAACATCTCATTTGTGACTTTTTCTCTACAACATTCAACTCCCAGCAAGCACATTCATCACAAGAACTATTTAATGCCACAAACACTTAAACGTCACCTCGTCTCACTTGAGGCCATGGCACAAGCTGAGCCTACCTAGGAGGAGAAGCTGCAGGCCCCACAATTGCAGTGCAGCATGGAGCTGCTAGCAGCAGCCACACCAGTGGGGCCAAAACCAAGCCAAAGGCCTGTCACGGGTCACAAGAACAACATTAGTCAATGGTGCCACAGGTGGGATGAAAGAAGAAAAAAAAAAATCCCAAAAGGCTGCTTACTCTGAACAAAAGATGACCCAGGGGAAGTGTGAATGAAGGCAGCATTAATGTTTTTTGTCCAGTGGTAGTTTCTGAGATTTCTTGATAGTTGGGTTAGTATTTTAGAGGAATCTATCTGCTCTGTACAGTTTTGTCTGTGTGCACCTGTGTGTGTGTGCGCAACAGCACACCCATAATTTGCCTATTACATTTTCTTTGAGGGCCCACAGCTGTCTTACAGAATCATACAACTGTTTCAGTCAGCAAAGACCTTGAAGATCATCAAATCCAGCACTGCCAGTTCCAGCACCACATCACATCCCTCAGCAACTCTTCCACATCTTTTGAATACCTCCAGGGATGGTGACTCCACCACCTCCCTGGTGACCCTCTTCTACTGCTTAACAAACCTTTCAGTGAAGATTTTCCTAATACCCAACCTAAACCTCCCTAGGCACGACTTGAGGCCCTTTCCTCTTGTCCTACCACTTCTTACCTCCTTTCAGGGATCTGTAGAGTGTGGTGAGGTCTCCCATGAGCTTTCTCCAGCTAAACAACCCCAGATCTCTCAGCTGCTCCTCATCAGGCTTGCTCTCCCAACCCTTCACCATCCTCACTGCCCTTCTTTGGCCACACTCCAGCACCTCAAAGTCTTCCTTGCAGTGAGAGCCCAAAACTGAACACAGAATGCAGGGTGCAGCCTCCCCAGTGCTGAACAGAGGGGAGTGATCACTTCCCTGCTCCTGCAGCCACACTGTTCCTGATGCTAGCCAGGGTGCTCTTGGTCAGAATTGCAGCTTTGGGACTGTATGATTAATTCTTCCTAAAACAGACCCCAGTTAGGTTTTGGATTCCAAAAAAGCAAATGAACACAAGGCATCCTGAGTGAAAAAACTGGATTTCACTAGTTGGAAAATGCTTCTAAGATAAACTTCAGTGTTTCTTTCCTTGTCCCCTATGAAATGTTTAATCCATGTGCTTCTTTTGAAATTACCTTCAAAAATGTTAAATGTCCACCCTACTTATCCACATTTAGCATAAAACCCACAGGATCAAACAATTAGAATCACATCTCAAACGCATGTGTTTGCTAAATTAATTTCAGTGTAACCTTGATTGTCTCCTCCTTCGTATTTTGATCCCGACTGTGTAAATAGTGCTGAGATCAGGGCATGAAATGGTGCCAATTTCACCCTGCCTTTGGTGAAATTATCACAGTCCTGTCAATTTAAGTGAAAGAAGGTGTCCTGTTTACTGTTTCCATCCTTCGTGGCTCACTCTGAGTGTGCCCCAGCTAACACAACTGCATGTTACCTCACACAAACCCACTTCTTCAAAGACTAAAGGACTTGTGCACTTACAGTAATTACCATAAAGGCATTTTTATTTCATGCTTATAAAAGATTACCTTGGCTTTGAAAACTTGATGCCACTATTCAAGGTTATTTATTTACATTCCTACTTAAAATTAAATTATATTTGTGTATGCAAATGCACTATGGGGGAGGGTTTAAAAAACTGGCAAATAAATCCTAGTGCACTCAGAGGTGGAAATTATTATCCATTTATCCATAATGATTAACAGTTAAAATGCACTCTCTGCTGTTCCCTGTGTCTCAGGAAGAACAGAAGCTTTTGTTTTCCTGAACTAAAAAGCCACATCTCTTTCTACAGTAAATGCCTTAAAAGGGGGGCATGTCACTCTCATGGCACAAAGGCAGAGAAATTGAAAATGCACCCAGCACACACTGGAGTAACCTAAAGCCAGGAGCCTTGTGCAGCCATTAACACCCATAGGGTTCAAAAAAGATGAGGTGATACTTTCTCAAGCTGTATTAACTTGCTAGGACACTGCAGGGGGGTGCACACATGCTTTGCACAGCTCCTCACAAGTGTGGCTGTAGGAAAGAGAGCATGGTAATCCCTTCCAAGGACGGGGACAGGACTCAAGCTAGCGTGGTATTACCTGCTTTACAAGCAGCGTTTTGTGGTTGGCTGATACACAAGGACCAAAAAAAAGCAGCGAAGAAAACCCCCAAACCTGACAAATGTGACCAGGTGACTTTGGGAGAGCTGAGCCCCCCTAAGCACTAGAGAAAGTCCCGTTACAAGAATGGCCCCAGAGCCAACACAGCACATCCCCCTGCCGGACCGCTATCGGGAGGATTCCTTGGCAGCAGCAAGAAGAGAGGAGGATGGCTTTGATTTGGTTTTCTTCTTTTTACAGCATGATTTGGCCTTATTTTATTTAGGCTTCACACTTTTCCTAGGGCCTCTGGGCTCCCGTCCAGGCCAAGAGACTTCCCAATTGACTTTGATTTTCCTGAGGTAAGTGATGTGTCACTCTCAGAGCAGTTCTAGGAGGGGTCAGGAGAGGTGGTGCAGTGTGGCCTCCCCCTGCCTCCTGCCTCCCTGACATTGTACAAGCTAATGCAATGTGAAGTAGCACGTCTAAATAGCCTGTCAAACTTTTTTGATGTTAGCAAACCCACAGATGGGATTCATTTCCACACTGTTCAAAAAACGTAAACGATACAAGGACATTAAAGAGCATTAAACTACTTGATGACATTTTGGTCACATTAATGAAAAGTGGCATTTATAAACTACTACGAAAAGGTGGAGGTTCAGGGAAGAGAAGGGGAAAAAAAAGAGGAAAGGAGAAGTGAGGAGAGGAAAAGGAATTAAAATCAATCAGAGAAAACCACAGGGACCTGGATAGTCTCTGGACATCATCAAAGAAATCAGGACCTTAAAACAAAGTCAAATCCGGAGTAACATTTTCCCTCCATGCGTGCACACGTGTGTCTGGGCTGTGGCTCAGGTGTAGAGGCTGTGCCAGGGACCCTCAGAAGGAAGAGTAACTACCTGTATCTGCTCAGCATAGTGGTTACTAGCTTCCTACCCAAGGCATCCCTGAATGTAAGAAAGGGTATCAAATCCAGCCTCCCCAGCTTACTGCCACTTGGTGATTTCTGTCAGAACATCTGTGCCATCCCAGAGCATCAGGTCTCCCTGCAGCCCGTAAAGCCACAAGAGACTTAAGCAGGCAGAGCAAGAGGGTAAGGGCTAATGGCAGAAAACCATTTGGCTATAGTCCTGGGATGCATTTGTGCCAGCTGCACCTTGGGCACGCTCAGCTAAGGGCTGGGCCCCATCTGGGTGTAAGCACGAGAGCTGCTGGTGCCCGTGCTGGAGCAGCAGAGGCCTCAGGAGCTGAGTGCAGCAGGAGGCCAGTCCTGCTGGGAAGAAGGGCAGACAGGACAGGCCGAGCTGCCTGCACCACTGCAGCTACCAGCCACGCCACAGCTTTTGCCAGCGTTCGCGGTTACATTAATTGTTAATGACAAAGGCAACCTTCACTCTGTGTGGTTTCCTGCCCACATTTGGATTCTTTACAAGGTTCCCCCCCCCTTTTCTTCCTCTTCTCCCCCTCCCATCGTCCCTTCCCTTTTCTGGTAGGAAATGCAACCCGAGAAGTGCGAAAAACAGTGCCCGTATTGTCATTTAATTGGCCCCTTGCTCGGCGCATCGGGCCTCAGCACGTGTGCTGGAGGGTGTCTGCTCCACAACAGGAAAGAATAAACCCAGACTCAAATCATAGGAAATTCATCAAATATGCTTCTTAGAGTTCTGTCTTTCAAGGTCTGTTTCCCTGCCATATGATCTCTATAAACCAAATTACTGCTGGCCTGAGTACAAGACTGGAGGCGCCTGGGGCTAACGGGTAATGAATGCCAAATGCATGTGACAATAGACTGATCATGGAGAAGAATTGAAAATTTTTTAAGTAGCTCTTTTATTTCATTTATAAAAAGCAAACTGACTACGCTTAATACGTTTAAAAGCAGCCAATCGTTTCCCTGCAGTTCCAGACCTGCATAGCAAACCTTTTATATCAACTGTGTTAAACAGCTAGAACAGAAGATACTTTTGAATAAGGCTGAAAAAAGTATATAATAGAAAATCGATTGAAAATACCCCATCTTCGTTTGGGAGAAATGTATACATGACTGAATTAGCTCAATTTTTCCTTTTACAAGCCTCTGCACATGAAAAGTCTGTTCTACAATTGCGATGCAACAAGAGGGTAAACTTCCTCTGGGAATGTATTATCTCAAACCTGCTGGATTCTAAAAAAGCCAGAAAGCTGCTGAAAGGCTGCAGTGATGCAAGATGAATTCTTTTTATTAAGTTGTGTAATTAGCAGGCCCAGAATTTTTTTTTATCCGTGTGTTATCAATTATTCTAAATATACCTAACAAGTTCAAGTGTTGCTATTGCAGGATCGCAGGAAATGTGAAATCTCCAAAAGAAAATACATTGTACTCTCTACTGTACACAGAGGTGAATTAATATTGCTTTTTAGATGTTGGAAAATGCTGCACTTAGAACTTCAAGCCGACTACCAGACCATCTACAACCTAGAAACCTTCCATATTCACAGGCATCAGCAGTTAAAAAAATAATCACCCGTACATATTAACAGATCACATTTTGTCCTTTGGGGAGTATATTTTTTAAAAGAGCTAAGGAAGCAATACCAGCTCCTCTAAAAACTCAAAATGCTGTAATTGTTTTATATGAATTACAGTGCTCATATTAGTTAGTGATGAATATCTTGTATATGTGAGTATTTGATAAATACATCCAAAACGAAGCCTTTTAAGTTGACATGAAAAAAAAATAAACAAAAAACCCCCATGATGCTGCTTGAAGGTTTGGAACCGGTTAAATACAAGATTATTTTAACCACATTTCAATGAAGAACATGAAATATGGTCCATGAGGTCATGCAATTGAGGGAAATTACCCTGCCCCCGCCCTCCTTTTCTTTCCCCTGCTTAAATAAAAACAAAAGCAAAATTGCCCAAATACCTCTTTAGTCATCTTTTAATCCACGTGCTTAAGATATCTGCCTGTAGGTAATCAAAAGCTGCACCCCTGGGGCACTCTGAAGAATCTGAGGAGGAATAGAGCTGCTCTCACAAACTGTGGCTGTGTTGGTGAACAGGAACACACACTGACACACACACACACACACACGTGGACACACACATGGACACTCAAGAGTTCAGCCCTCATCCTGCAGAGCTGCTGCATGGACTGGAGAGGTGGCAGACACAAGAGCTCCAGGAACAGTGCTGACAATTTGAATTCCAACTCTAATATCAGCTCTAAGATTATCTAATATTAGATGGAGCAGAGCATTCTTCTTTTTCCTAGGTCTTTTTTCCTAGGTCTGAGAAATCAGCTGGGAATAGCTCTCCTGACAAGAGTTAAATTAACTGCTGGGAAGCCACCAGCAGTGAGATGTGGATCAGTGCTGGTGTCTGTTCTGCAGTGTTCTTCCAGAGCACTACAGAAAACCTTTGCTTTGTTGTGTGAGCAAGGAAAAGTTTTTTCAAGTAACAGAACAATGAAATCATTCTACCTCTATTTTCAAGTGTCAGGTATTTATTTCTTCTTTAGCTTGGTCAGAAAAAAAAAAAACAACAGAAACTAGCAAAGTATTTTGATTATATAGAATTTTGTCAAATATCTGTTTCTAATTTCTTCATGCAGGACACCAAAATGTACATGGACACAAATGACTAGTCACTCCATGACATGATTCACATTCTGTGTGTTTCCCACACAAACATTTATGTGCAGAAAACATCAACAAACTGCTTGTGTACAAACAAAAACCAAGCCAACCAACGACTACAAACTCTCCTCACAGTGTGTGACACTGGATCCTGCAGTTGCAGCCTACAAGATATGTAGAGCAGGTACTCAAGCACCCTGTGTGTGCAGCAGGTTAGTGCAGTTCAGATGCAGGATTGCCCAAGGCACCACTGAATCCATAGCAATTTGGACAGACATTCAGACACATCAACAGTACCCTTGAAATCTTGACTGGAATTGCCATTTCAGGCTTTGATGTTCTTTTCTACTTAAATACATCCTCCTGGCAAGTTGAACATACAGATCTATATAGCAACAGAAATAGGAATCCTTAAAAACAAATCATCTAGATTATCTCAACTTGGTCTTTTTCTTCTTGAACACGTTCATTTCGCTGCTTTCTGAACACGACAATTAGAAGTAGGGAATTTCATATTGTTTGTGTATTGTATTCTAAGTAATGTGTTAAAAGAGTATTGCCAAGAGTGAAAATTCAAGATGTCAAAGCTGTAAGGAACAGAGTGAAAAGCTGCCTGAAAAAACCTAATTCAGCCTTCTTTCATACAACTTCACCTGTCAATTTTACACAAGATCCTACATCAAAGAATACTAGTACAGCAGTTTTCTCCTTGTGCTGCTTCTCATACATGTTGTCCAAGATGCATTCTAGAAAAAAAAAACACCAACAAAACCTATTCTGTGGACTTTAATACTTCTCATCAGAGTGTAGCAGGGTCTCACATTAATACATGTCCATGAGTTGAAGGAATATTACCAGTTCTTAAAGATGGGAACCTCTGAACCTCCAGTAGGGTGATTAAAGGTATCTACCCTACTTCAGTTCTAAATACGAGGCTCAAAGTACCTGATTTAGACTATTGAGTATTACATATCACCCAGCTATTTTCAACTGTGCCTACATCAGCAGATAAAAATCACCATGTCTCAAGTTAGACTCCTGAGAAAGAAGAACTATAAAAAATGTCTCCTTAAAAGCGTAGCTTGAGATGTGATGAAAATGCCATGGGAAAAGACAACAACCATATGCTTTAACCAGGAAAACATCCTTTGGTCTTTACACTCCCTTGAACTACCACACCTAGAATATAAGGCGTTGAATATAGTCTAAATATTTATATAAGTAATAAATATAAAAAAAATAAAAAACCAAAACCTAGCTATAGTGCAAGAGGAGTGGAAGTTAAAGAGTTATACGTGCAAAAATCAAAATGAGTCCACAAACATTGAGAGTGCCAGCAAAGAGTTTAGCTGAGCAAGTGTGCATCTTGTTTCTGCAGGCTTTCAGAGCGTGGAGCACTGCTCAGCACTCAGTCCCTGTTCTGGGGATGTGCCTTGGCTGCACTAGCATCCAGAGTTTAGGCTGCTGCTGAAGGAGGAAACAATTCTCTCCTGAGCAGTTTCAATCTCCTATTAGGGTGAAGCAGTTTGTTTTATTCCACTCATTTCCCTCTTCCCTTTTGGTCATTATGAGGTGCACGTGGCATCCATTGATTTCTTGCTGCACACAAATCCCAAAGATAAGCCATGGTGTCTCAGCTGCAGCACAACTATTATTCTTAAAGCTCAAACAGTGCAGAAGCAGCAGAGAGTAGATCAAACAGATCACCAATACAAACATCTCTAAAATCCATGGTCTTCAGATAAGCTTTGGATCAGAGATTTGGTGACTTACACTATGCTGGGCCAAGGAACAAGAACAGGATTTCATTGTGGATTTCATTTCATTGAATGCTGGGTGGGGTTCAGGTTGCTCCACCTCACTGAAGTAATTCAATTTTATTATAATATAAAGTTAGAATTTCTCAGGAAGAGGGAATTCTCTTTTTTTTCCACTGCTTTTAACACACACCATCTTTTTTTTTTCCCCTCCTTGAACAGCTGCCCTTGAAAAGCATTAAGTATGAACTGATGGTCTTTCCCATCATATATTCTTCAAAGTGTATACTAAGAACTCCTAGGGAAACCTCACTACTCCCGATGTCCCATTAAGGTTGAGGAGAGTTTGTTGCTGAATTCAGTGAAGGATTTCCATTTTTTCATTAGAGGTATTCAGACATCATAAGCTTTTGTTTGGCAAGATGTAGTTTCCCTTCTGTCCAACCCCTCAGAGTCCAGGGAACAGGCAAGGTCAACCCCCCAACCAATTCTGAGGCCAATTTTCATACCTCTCAGCTAAGTACAGAATTGTGCTCACACAACTCTCAGGTATCCTTTGAAGCATTTCTTCAGAGTTTAAGCATTAAGATAAGACAATGGGACAAATTCTGTTTCCCATGACCTTGAGAAAAATTTAAACAGTCTGTATTTATACTGATGAAAATGAAGAGATACGGTTTTATTCTTTTCTTTGTGACAGGGATACCTGGATTGAAAAGCTGCAAAGTTAAATTTACTCTAAATGACTACCCTAATTTTTCAAGCAGCTTGTACCTAGAACACAGTAAAAATGGCTTTTCTGGAGAATGCAGAGTACCCTGGTCAGTGACTGAGCACAGACATGAACATCTCTGTACACAGCCTGTATCCAAGGACTTTTTCAGTGAACTCCTCCAACACTTAGCCCTGCACATGAAGAAAAGTAGTTGTGCAATAGTCACATTTTCCTTGTCTTGAATTTGAGAACCTTAGTCATAAAGATGGCTCATCACAGGCTGTTATGTCACCAAGACAAACGAGCTGGTTTTACACAGGGTAAATCAGTGAGTGATTTCATAGCCATTTCATTTCCAGAAGTGTAATATATGTAAGTGGGTGAGGCCACCCACATGGTCCAGTGTTGTGGTTTGATTGCTCTGTTGGAAAAAGCTGTATAAAGTCAGTTTTTTGGCTTCTGCCAGTGCATCCAGATGATTTCAATTTGTTAGGATTCCACCAGAGTGGTCAGCATTACTTTGACAAAGCTCTGTGCCAACAGACAGCTCTTTCCATAGCCAGAGGAGGATCAGTACACCCTGGAAGCAGGCAGGGTACAGAGCTATCTGCTCTACAACCCTTTACCCCATGGTTAAAAACTGGGGGCCACTGAGTACCTCCCCCATACACAAGTATTTATCATGTGGCTTAGACACAATTAACACTTTACTGAGCTCAAGTTTATAGCCATGGAGTAAGGAGAGATTGTGACAGTAGCCATACCTTAGAGAACCATATACTCAGTGTTCAGGCTCTAACAATTTTTATCCTTGTTTCTAAGTAAATTTTGTACGTAGGACAGCAATAGCAGAGATATTTCTCTTTTTTCAGTTTATGTTTTGCAACTGTACCTATAAGGATGAAAAGTTCTTTGGATCTATAAGATTATCTGTTGATCCCAAAAAAGTTTAAGAATTCGGAAGGTGGTCTTTGAATTTTCTGAAGGAGTTTTACTATGCAGTAAAAGAGAGGAAATAATCTTGGCATTTCTTACGTTCAACCATCAGCATGAGCCTAGCTCACTGGCAAGAGTCTCATGTTCTCAGAATTTCCATCTATTTCATTAGAGAGATGGTGTGTGGAGAACAAATGGCTTCTCTTGCTAGACATCCAGGCTGTTGTATAGGGTGTTAAACCAGAGAAATGATGTTTTTAGAAGTATTTGGGACTAAGACTGCAGTGTATTTTTGCACCAACTGAAAACGTACAATGCCTAACAGTAGTAGATCCAGGTTTAGTTTAGGAAATTATCTACTTACTAACACAGGCTGTTCTCCCATCTCACAATGTACTGAACATCAGAAACATTTCTTAGCTGCATACTAAAAAGGAGCTCAGATTGCTGATGCCACTGATGAGCTCACTACCTGCTACAAGGCTTCCAGCTTTGGAAGCAACCCCCAGGTAGCAGTTTACTACTTGGAACTGCCAGCAAATGTCTTTGCTTTCCCACCTTGTCCTTCTACCTTCACCCAACACATGAAGTGACTTACAGAACATGAGATGTTTCTGCAGCAAACTGTAACATACAAGTTAAGCACCTGGACAAAGATCATTTCATGACACACTATTTCCAGCAGCCAGAGAACAAACCCATCAGCTAACAGTAACCCAGGTGGTAGGCACACACACACTTTCCTCATTTTTACTAAATTTATGGGCTTCCTGAGCCAGCTAAGAATTTTATGTTTACAGCACTGCTAAAAGCATGGAACATTTTACAGACCTAACACTGAACTGATAGTCTCCCCAAGTGAATAGAATTCTGATGTGTAAGTTGATTTTACTCCCCAGTAGCAACCTGATCTATTTAACAAAAGGAACCAGGACCATCTTTGTGTGTTTCTTCTTGCAGATGAGCAGTGAGTTACTGAGATCCCTTTGAACTGTCTGTTGTATGCAGCAGGCAGGTAGCACTGATCCCTCTGACTTAGCAAATACCAAGCTCAAATTCAAAATGAACTGGGGAAGTCACTGGTTTTGGGGTCTGAAATTCTGCCCCTTGGAGGAGATAATGCAAAGATCAAAACACAAACCCACATCTTCAACAAACACAAGAAAACCATAGGCTACAAAGCCAGAAATATTGGCTTTCCAACACTGCAGAAACCCATGAAGAACCTATGCTCCTGCCCAGTAAATCAAGGCCATACTCCCAGTATTAATCAGATGCGCAGACTGTCACCCCAAACACAGTTAGTTCTCAGGGCTGAGGCTGTTAACTAAGCACCTAACAACTGCAATACACTGCTAAATTCTCTAGAGATCTGTGGAAGGTCCTGAGTACCTCTGTGTTCACAAGAAGGCAAAACTGTTCATCCTTTCTGATGTCACTCAGCACTTTTATCTACTGTTCAAACTATTCAGTAAAACCAGTAAACTGTTAATGTGCTTTTTTTCAACTAAATAGACAAACTCAGCCTGTGTTTCATTGGCAAGAGAAGATTTTCTTGCAAGTGTTCTCATGTCACTGGAATGGAAAAGCTGCCAGCTGCCTAGAAACCCCTGCTTAAAGGATTATCATTTGGGGAAAATTCAAAATGTCCCTATATTCTTCCCACCTCCTGTGTTTAAATGAGCAGCAACACACCAAAACATACATGTTATGGCAAGAAGCAGCAGATAGGTAACATCTGGCATTGCTGTGCTCCTGTCTCTAAAAAAATGAGGTATTTCTGCACCAACTGAAAATGTACAATGCCTAACAGATCCAGGTTTAGTTTAGGAAATTATCTACTTACTAACACAAGCTATTCTCCCATCTCACAAACACAGGACTTTATTGAAGTCACTGAACCCCAGCTCACTTTTTAGCCAAGACCCTCTGATCTAACTTTTGGCAGCAAGCCCTTAGAACAGGGGGCTTCACTTCTCTTGCTCACAGGGGACAGAAGTGTTGCTCTTGAAGGTCCACCCACCAGTTCCAGTATTCATACTAACAGAATTTTTAGTTGCCATTAATCATCATTGTATTCAAAGAGGAAGGAATAAACATATTTTAAAGTATCTAGTCTTGATCTAACAGCACCTGACTGATGATGAAGGTGCAATGCCAGAGTAGCTTTAATATGACACCCTGCAAACTATCTTCTAAGCTTTTTCTTTTTCTCTTCCATAGGATGGAGAAGGTACAGATGCTGTCAACAGGGAGTGAAGTGAGAAAATGTTCTTCATCACGCAGAAGAATCTGAATCTGGAAAAGCTGTGTTCAGTTAGTAAACACAAGAGCCTTCAAAAGCAGCCCACCCAGCACATCCATCACTAGGTTGCAAGAAGAGAACTGATGAGGATGATTCATCTGTGATTTGTATTCAATAAAAATATAGGTAATGACAGGGTAAGAAATTATTTGAAGCATAAAGAATCTAAACAAACTTTTAAAATAATATCATCAGATTTCTAAAAATGAACCTTTGTGCAAAGTTACAGCACTGACCAGTGCATAATGGAATGTGTGCATCAAGCTTGTTTCCTAATTATTTCTTTTAAATGCAATTACACAGGCTTTATTATCAATACTGTATATTTGGAGCCAATTGAAAAAATTCTGTGTGATTTCTTGCAGGATGCAAATCATATGCTTTGAATAAGGATGAGCTGGGTAACTCACAAGTCCCCTAGGGAAAATATGTTATACAGACAACTCCTCCTAAGTGGGGATTAATATCAAATCCCACAGGAAGTCATGCACTGCAGTGTTTGTTTTCATTTTGTTTTATATTTACTGGCAGTTTATACTGTTCTTTCAGCTTGTGTGTAACAGACACTGCAGCACGACAGATTTTGCAGCACATGTAACATCAAGTCTCACATTTTGGCCATCTGATGATATTTACTAGGTGTAATTGTTGTCCAGTGGGTCTTACAAAGCTGGAGATCTGCATGGAATGTGTTCCAATATGGAATTTTTATGTTTAAAACATTTCCAAACTTAGTATCACATTGACAGTGCAGCTGCTGCCACTGCTCACCACTAATCTCTGGTGATGTTCTCACCCTTGAGCAGTCCTCACTCATTTTTACTGTTCTTAAACCTGGGTATTTTCCCTCTATCTGGACATTCCCCATCACTTTAGCTTACAGCTTAGTTTGCACCATTTCTGGCAGCTCTAACTACTCTTTTAGTACCTTCATCTTCAAAGCTCCATTCCTGTCCCATCACCAGCCTGTTCTTCGGTATCAGAAAACAAATTGTTATTGATGTAACTAGGAAAAGAGTGCCATACAAAACAGTGCCCAGTATATCCCAACACCAGTGCTACAAAAACATTCTGCTCTTTGTAGCAGCCAAGTCGAGGGAATTGTCTGAGCTACCTGATCCAGCATAGCACCAGCAGCTCATTTTAGATACTTCTGTCATTGGCACAAACCCAAACAAAACCAATGTCAGGCAATTTCTACTCCCAATGTCCTCAGAACCCTTTGAGACTTGGCTGGGTGTGACCTGCCCCACTCAGCTCTGGAGTGGAAGGGCCAGACAGTGCACACTGCCTGACCTCAAGGGGTCCTTTCCACTGACATTTTGCTGTGCCTCTGTTAATTACCCACAAGCTGCCCAATACCTAAACCATACTTCTAATGCTGAATTGGTGATTAGAGCCATAGCAAGATCTGATTTATTTAGTGAAGTCAGGTAAGAAGAGCCAGATATAAGCACAGAACACTTAGGATTGAGGTTAAATGAAAAGTCAACCATTACCCTGCCCAGCTTCTCAGGAAATGGAGGAGAATAAAGTGATTATTCTCCTGGTCCTTTTCTATGCACAATCTTTGACATGGAAACCTTCCTAAGAAACAGTGGCAGCAGGGAGTGTAGGAGAGCTGTTCATTTGCTTCTGGGAACCACAGAGACTGTGAACAGGCAGTACCAGTCACTTTACCTACTGTTCAACACCAGTGCATGGCCTGTGAGCAATCAACACCAGCATTACAGGAAAGCCACCTACAAGTCAGAGACAATTGTAATTGCTTCTCACAGGTCTGAAGCTGGGGTTGGCTTTTTAATTGTTCCTTTCGTAGCTGGATTTTCCAGGAGGAATTTTAATTATAACCTATAGGTGTTAGAAAACAGTTGGATACATGGTTGAGAAAATACATTTGATTTTTCTGTACATTGTCAGAATATCCTGGTTTGACCCTATAAAGACAGGTGACGATATCCAAGCCTTAGAATTGTTTATGAAGTAATCAGCATTTAATTTGTTGTGTTCAGATTTTAATTATACACCCTGTGCCTTCCTGAGAGGACACCAGCAGAAGTATAGCTGTCAGATGGAAATTAATTTGCTAGTAGATGACCAAATACTTCATGAATTATACATGAAACTTTGACTCATGGTGACTGTTGCTGGAAGCCTCATCACTCTTCTGTTTAAACACAACAAACAGTTTTACAAGTCTGAGCAGCAGCAAGGAGATGATGACACAGTGCTAAGGATGACTTCTAAAATAGTATTTTAGGCACATTTCATATTGACCTGTCAGTTCCCTGCTCTCAGTGGTAGCACAGTGCTGGGCAGACCACTGCATTCACTGTCAAACACAAGATTGAAAGCTGGATTTACATTTCTTTTTAAGACTCAGCTTTTGCAAACAAGCCTTGGACTTCAGACATAATTCTATTATTCAAATGGGAGAAGAGTTTGATAGCTATGCTAATCACTTTTATCTGAGGAAACATAACTAATAGCTTGGTTTACATTTTCCTGCATTTATGAGCACAATTTTAGCACATAATTTTATTGCACTATAAAACATAATACTGCATTAGGCCGCTCTTAAAAAAAAGTTACCTTAGAGTGATTTGCACTTAAACCTTCACACCACATTGAAGTAACAGTATCATTTTAAAATTGTGACCTTTGAAAATCAATTTAAAGAAAAAAACCCCCAACAATCTCATGTAACAATTAATCCTACAAGACTATTTTCTGCAGAGGTAATAGTCAGTCAGTGTATTTAAGGTAGTCACAGCCACAGCAGGACTGTTTTGAGTCAGTTATTCTCATGGATAAATTGGACTGAATTAAGATAATTTGTTCTCATATTGCATCAAAAATCTGAGCTCCCCATTGCTGTATACATTAACAAATTATGTGGAAGAAAAGAGGAATGATCGGCATAATCTTTTTTTATTATTATTATTCTGTGTTTTCAGCACTGGAAACTGAAAAGGAAATAATGCCTTGTATTTTAAAAGGGTCAGTTATTGCTTTCAGTGGCACATAAAGAAAATATGCTCAAAAGAGCTCCATTTTATAGCATTATATTTAACATTTCCTCTTGGAATAATCACAGCTAATAATGATATGAGAACTATTTTCCAGGACACAAGTGTGCTAATTAACACAATATAGTGATCTTAATAATAATAATAATACTTTGCACATTACATAGCAGTTTCTTCTTAGAATTTGAAAATATATGGACAAATTTAGTATCCCATTCACTTGGAGGGAAGAAGGCAAGGTGCAGAGATGCTAGGCTCTCTGTGATACCAAGAAATGGTCCATGACAACACTTGGATTTCCATGCAGCTCTCATTTTCCAGCTACTACAACTCCTTTGAGCCCTCACCCAGCCCCTTCTCCCTTCCATTGGTTTTCTGCAGTGTGCATTATTAGCAAAGTAATATCCCTGTTCCTACAGACACCCAGAAGGTTAACCTTAGCTACATGAGCAAGTCCATGGCACTTCATACCTTAAAGGGAAGTACAAGCATATTTATGCATAAAATACACACAATTTTCTCTTACTTAATATTACAGAAAAATTGTCTTGAAATAGCTTGTTTGCTTACAGGCTGCAAATTAATTGTAGAGTACTAAACTGTATTTTTGGCACTTGATTTAAAGTTTTTTTTTACTTAAATTTTACAGGATCTTGGCGCTCATAGAATACTTCATATTACATTAACTGTAATACTAATACAGCTAGATTGCAGCTATTCCATGACACTTACAGACTCTTGTCAGACTGAAACACTGACCACAAAACAGAAGCTTTTTACATGAGACTGTAGCACCAGGAATTCACAATAAGGACAACGGGAAAGATGTGGATATGTTACTTTAGTTTTGGAATAAGTCCCTCTCCCAGACAGAACTGGAGAAGTTAAAACACTAAAAATTACCCAGGAAAATATAACCTGCCTATTGAAAACAACACATGCAAATAAATACAGCTTTCATTTCATTTAAGCCAACAGCACTGCCCTATCTCAGCTTTGGATGGGTGTTCACTGCTGCTGAAGATGTCTAAAGTGAGACAGCTTAGATCCTGCTCATGGTCTGTTCATCTCAGAGTGCTATAGAATATGCCATGTATTGGCACATTTCTGCCTCCATCAAATGTAGAGTTAATTAAACTAGTTATTTAACTCAAGTCATTTCTACTAGGATGAACACCAGTCTTCTGTGTAGTTGATGCAGTTTCTTCATTATATAATTTCACAAAAATCCTTTTTTTCAGTCAGAATAAAGTTCATAGCCTCATGGTTATGAAAAAAGCCTTGAAAACAAGGCAAAAAAATCAACTAACTAGCACAGAATGAAGCAAGCATATAGAAAGGAATGCAAATAAATCATTTCAATAAAAATGCATCATTCTAAGCTCATGCTATGACTTCTGGCATTTAAATCCAAATACTGGAGTGCTAAATCTTATTTGGCATCAACTGTGTTCCTGCTAATAATGTCAAAACTGTGGAAGGTGGGTTAAAAATAGCCTTGGTTGAATGTTGAGCAGGCCAGCAGGAAACTGCTATTTGCAGTAGTGCAGGAGAACTGACAGCCTTTCTCTCCCTACAGCAGCATGAGATCAGCTCAAACTTCCAAGGTAGTGCAAAGCCATTTTGTAATTAGCATGGGTGTGTGTGGTACTCACACATGTAGAAACACACCACATACAAGGTGTTCCAGACTGTATTTATATACACACCCCCCTTCAAACTCCTGAAAATCACCCCCAGAAAAGATTATTCTACTTCAGAAGAGCTGAAAACTTAAGTCAGTGTTCCCCCGACCATACAAAGAGTAGTGAATGCATGTTTCAGCTGGAGAAGTTTGGTTGGCACCAGTATAGACCCTTTATTCACTCAGCACCCAGAAGAGCTAATACTGGAAACAGAGTATGGGGAAAATCAGCAGAAAGTGATGAAACTGCAGCTCCAGACTGGTGCTGCAGTGTTCATTCACATCACAGTGTGCACTGACAAGGAGCTTTATTTCCTTGGGCATTTTATTTGATTGAAGGCTGAATTCCTTGAAAAATGGAAATGATCGTTCTTTTCAGTACAATATCTTCAATGAACAATGAATGCTTCCCAGAGCTACTATATTTCAGCACCATTAGCTTTGTAAAATATCCATAATTACACATCTAAATTGGTCATTATTAAGACATTTTCAATGTTTATTATGGATGCTGGAATCCATATTTTAGGAGCAAGCCAGAAGAAGCCTCACCAAGAACTTACCACAAGTATGAAAACAAAATTATTTTATTGAACCATCACAAAAATGGCTTTGAGAATATCGGTGCCATCATTTAGCACTGGAACTATGGGAGCTGGGGTGGTGGGGGGAGAGGGGCAGACAGCTCTACTTTTGACATGGGGGGAATCACTACCTTGGAAACATGACCTGCTGTGCAGCCATTTGCTCAGCAAGTCTTTCAAAGGTCTCACTTCAGAGTTCCTGGAAAAATGTATTACAAACCAAAGGGCTTCAGTGCCTAGGTCTGAGTCTTAATGTTGTCCTCAGCAGGCATTTTCTATCCATTACTCTCATTAGCTTTAACTGGCATACAGTGGGCCAGCACAGTACCAAAATGAGGATCAACCATCATCACTGCAGTTAGCACTGACTGATACTTGGAGAGGTCAAATGCCCATGCCCCAAATCATTCCAGTTTCACACTCATATTCACCTGAGAAAATAAAATCATTCTGCTCCATGAACGTGAGGCTATAAACTCGTGAAGCACGAGTTATAAAAGATTGGCAATAAGATTACCCATAAGTCTGTATCAGGTATTGCAGCAAAGCCTCAACTAAAGCAAAGATTCCAGAAACTTACTTATCTTAGTGGGTCAATATATGTGCACGGAACTTTTTTCCCAAGTTATCTTCTTGATTTTTGTTATTTATTTATATTCTTTTAAAAATTATTATTATTTACTTGTACATTTTAATCATTTTTAAATAATCAGACTTTGTTCAGATAATAAAACCAGCATGTTTTCTGCCACACTGATTTTCTCCTAGACTCTGTTTGGTATAGCTGTGATAAAAAATTCCATAAACCATGAGCTTCAAAACAAGGGCATTGGTAGCCCTGGAACAGGGCATGCCATAGTATTGACATTGTGGAGCATCCAGCTATGGAGCTGGTCACTGTGCCCAGTGAACATGCATTTCTATATGAACAAGGCTCACGTCTGCACGATGATGAAACTTCCAGTCAGAAGAAAGTGAATAGCAGCTTGAGTACAAGAAGAATGTAAGAAAATTAGAGAAAGAGGAAATTGGGAAAGCCATTTTGTCCATGACAGGCCATCTAATTATTTCCTAAATGAGAAAATGCTTTTGCTTGCCTGGTTGGCCACTGTGCACATTCAGCATGAAAAACGCTTCCTGACATGTGTTCTGAATTATTTCCACCTATGCTCCTTTGTCCTGTCATTTGTCTCAGTCTGCAAACAACAACATGAAATGACAGCTTCTAATCACTTCAATATTGAAAATTGTCTTTTTCCTATTTATCTTTTCTTTCAAGACAAGGTTTCGATAGCACACCATTTCCTCTATCTCACTTAAGTGTCTTCTAATTGCTGTTGTGTCACCAAGTTAAATAACACAGAGCCAAACAGAGGTTTCCAGCTGAAATGCAGACTTCCAGAGCAGAAACTGGACTCTTTGGGAACACTGATTACCCTCCCCTTTCCATCACACACAACACTTTCTAGCTGGAGTGTTTATTTGTGGCTCTGTCTTGCATTTCTAAAATGCCATTCCTATTATTAGCCAACACTGTGGCACTGACACAGTGCCTGCATAAGGCTGAGAAGAGGCTGAAGTTCAGAAGTACCTCAGGATAAGTCTCCTCAGTTCAAGTCTTTCTGCATTAACTTCATGTTAACACAGGCCAGTGCCAGAAGCAAGACAGTGACACCTTCAAAAAGCTCCACTTCTCTGTGGGATGCACACATCATACCCCTGGCAGAAGCTGGAGACTGAAAGCAGCTCACAGGCACATGGATTATCTCAGGGTTTTACAATAGGTAGGACTCTAAATACGGGTCATTTCTGAGACAAGAAAATATGTTTTGCAAGATGCCTAGGCCATCTTCCCAGGCTCAGGCAATTAGATTATTCTATTGCTGCCATAATAATAGCTAAATAATAATTATTATATAATTATTCATTTCTCACATGCAGTCACTTCTCTTTCTGGGTGCAAGTGACATGGTTTTGACACAGCAGCTTTACCTCAGAGGTGCTACCAGCATCCCTGATGGCCTTGGCCAGTGGCAGGTCCATCTTGCATCCAGCTGGCATGGGCTCTACCCTGCACAGGGGAAGCTTCCAGCAGCTTCTAGCTTCTGCTACAGACAGGCCACCTATGTAGCACCCCACACAGCACCAAACCCTTGCCACACCAACCCAATAGCAGTATTTCCACCGAACTGAGACTGAGGGAAGTTTGCCACAAAGTTTAATCAAGAAACTCAGGATAAGGCTGCTGAACCTTGACTAAGACCAGCCTTTGGTTCTCATTTCCCCCTCCTCCCTTCACAGGGAAGCTAAATAAACTTCACATGAGACCTACTACCAGTTTCAGCTTTCTACTTGGTTGCAAAGCACTCATTAAAACATTTATATTGTTCTCCAATATAAGCCTACACAATATAGGCTATTGGCTCATCCACAAGTTCAATCCACATAATCGTCTCTAGTCCTGGTGTAATTAAAAGCTCCACCCACAGTATATAAGTTATCTTCTGCCCAGTAGCTGACAGCATCATTATTTTACTTCCCATAAATGAAACAGAGGTATCTGGAAGGCTTCTTTTTCACTCTGTAAGAAAACAAATGTAATGTTTATAGCTGGAATTTGCATCTAGCTAAACAAAAGCTGTCATTGTGCTGCTCTGCTTCCCTGAGAAGCAGGAGGAGGATTAAGAGATCTCCTTTCATCTTCTCCTTGCATCCTTTCCAACCTAAGTCCCAATGCTGAGGAAAGATGAGTGCTGACCCTCATAGGAAGTTTCATAGCAGACCGTAGAGCTTTATGGGCACAGATCTCTCACTTGGAGTTTATTACTGAAGACTAGAGCAAGAGGTTTTCTCCACCAGAGCTGGTCCCTGTCTTCCAGTAATTTAGCAGTCACACTGGCAGGTTTTCACCTCACTACAAAATTCAGGCGTGATAAAAATTAACTCGTTCTAAATGTCAGCTATAAAATGATCTGCCCTGCAACAAGTGCCCTCTGTGTCTGCTGCTGCAGAGCTGGCAGGATGCATCATGGAATCATTCCTGCTCCAGCAGTGCTCCATGCAGGTTTAACCAGCAACACTGCACACTGGGCACAGCTGGAAGCCCCATCCAAAGGTCTCCTCTACTGTGGTTAAGTGTGCCTTTCTCTAAATACATTAAAGACACCTAAGATATTAAAACTCAACTAATTGAAGGCTTTGGGGGTTATTTTAATATATAGTAGAGAGGATCCTTTGGTGAGAGTTTGTGCAGCTGAAACTGGTGATGCAGAAAGATACATGGCCAGAAAGCAAACAGGAGGTCAACTCAGGAGCTGATTTCCAAGAGCAGCTGAGGTGTGTCAGTATCTCTTAATTTCAAAACTAGACTTTACCTAAACTGCTTAGGTTATACTAAAATCCACTGCAGTTTATGATTATTAGAAGAGCACAGCTTTCTCCAAAAGCACAGCACCTCCATTTTTTAGTTTGATCCAGAGTCTACTGAATTCAGTAGGTGATTTTTCACAAACCTGAGATTTAGACCAGGCCCTGTAAGATGAAATTTTCTTCTTTTTCTTCTATCATAGTTTTTGTATGATCTTTTGAATGTAGTTTGTTCAAGAATGAGTAATTTTTTCCACAGAGGGACAAAGGAAACAGTTTCATTAACTGCCAAATCAACCTATGTTTTTGGTGTAGGTTTCACTTTTGTCATGAATTTACACATTTATAGAACACAGTCCCCAGAGAACAAAAATAAAAGGTGCCTAAGTTGCTGCTGAGTTAAGGTCTCAGTCATTAAAAAAAAAAAAATACCATGAAAAATTTCATTTATAGGTAACAATGAAAAGTTAATACAAATGGTCATTGACTTCATTACAGAACTCTGTGGCAACAACTTTTCCAGACTCATGTTAAGCCTTGAGAGAAATGTTTCAGCACAGAACCACTTAATCATTTATATGAATGAAAATGAGTGCAAACAGAATGCTGAGATGGCTTTAAGATCACCTCTTTTTTCTTGTACAGAATACCCACTATAATTACATTTTGCTTGTCAGTTCATAAATTTTGCTTATTACAAAACAGGCATTATTGATTGCTTTTTAAAAGTACTAAAACTAAGCTAAGAGCAGTAGATCTCTCAGCAAATTCAAAACATACTATCTTCCAAACTAATCACTGGCAAAGGCACTGTGGAAAAACTATCCAAGTTTATTGTAAGCCTGATGCAAAAAACTGAAGTTACCATGAGTTTTAGGTTAGTAACTTGGCTTTGAATTTAGCATGTTTTAAACCACAATGAAAAAAAAAAAAGATAAATTTATTTGGCAAAGCCAGACACTTTTAAAGCCAACATCCTGTAATTGTTTCATCATTTGGCCTGGCAGCTTAAGAAGAAAAAAAAAAGGAAAGGAGGAAAGGAGATGGGAAGAAAATGGAAAAAAAAGGAAGAATATTTTCAGAGAGAAAGAAATAGAGGGGAATGAAGAAAACAAGGTATTTGTCTCAATTGTAATAAATGAATATATACATGATCTGCAGGCTCTTTATGTTCCCCCTATGAAGGGAACTCACTAGTTTTGGGGGCACACCCTTGAATGTGCTGGACTGGAATTCCTGCAAACAGCAGCTCTGACAGGTCACCCCAGTGATGCAGAAGGTCCAAAGTGATACAGGCAGCACAACTCGGCCTCAGAGCAGTTGATTAAACATCTCTGAGTGAGATTAAACACACTGGGAATGTCCCTGTTTAGAACCAGTAAGAGCTATCAGAAGGGATTTAGAGCTGCCATTCTCATTAAAATAAGGTTAGAGGCTACAAATATTCGTAGGAGAGGGAGGAGAAATCTTACAAAGAAGAAATTAATGTTTTCTATTTGATTTAATCTGACATACTCAAACTTTTACTGTTTTTACTGCTGAATTCTTACCTGTCCTGAACCAGTACTCAAAAAAAAATAACTAAATCCAGGAGCTAGCTACTGATCTGGCTGGGAAACAATGTCCTATTCAAAGTTAGTGTCTGCTCTAAGTATCAAGCAACAAAATTAACTGTCCTCTGTAAAGAGGGGAGGAAAAAAGAACATTTATGGCAATGTCAAGCCAGGAAAATAATTTCATATTAACCTAAGAAGTTAACAAAATGAAATACACAAAAGGAGTTTTAAGTGGAAATAATTTAAGAACCTTCTAAATATCTTAACAGTGCACTTGGCTACATTTGGATTTAGGAAGCAATATTTTACATGCAGCAGTGGACTTTTTTACAGCTTTAAATCCACAGACAGGGCTGTACTCCATCAAAAAATGACAACAGCACACTGAATGCCACTGTGGAAGGAGCAAACTAAATTGGGCAGATGCAGCAAGTGGCCAGGTGATGACTCCACAGGTCCAACGAAGGCAGCTGTGTTCAGAACACTGTGTTCATGAAACCAGTGGCACGTGGCCCAGTGGCAGTGGAGGGCCAGCTAGAAAAGCCTTTGGTCACCAAGCTCTTAGACACACCAGAGCTAATTCTGGGCAATGAGTGACCTGTGAATTATGAGAGCAAAATGTGTGCCAAATGCCTCTGCAGCAGCAGTGAGGAGGAGGAAGGAGGAGATTTCAGAGAAGGAAGGTTTGGGCTCATGCTACTGTCCACGCTGTCCTGGTGATCTGAAGAGGCTACCAAGGGCCCATAGAAAGCAACAGGTAACTAACAAACAAAGGTAAATGATCTGCTGATGTACCAGTCACCATACACAATCACTCCTGTGACTACTCCATCTTGCACCACAGCAAACACTAATTCCAGTAAGATTAGATCTAATAGTAAGTCTGGGGAAACAGTTAACTCACTCAAGAAAGATGCAATCTGCAGTCTGTGGGTATCCATTTTTTTCTACTGTGAATTAACCCCTCCCTAAACATGTCTGCATACTAGCACAGCAGATTTGGGGGTGTGTACATGCTCCAGAGGCTTTCACCACTATCTTAAATGCAGTGTTTGTTAATCTCCAGCCATTCACAGGTGTATTGAAAGCCCTTGAAACAAGACCTGCAGTTTTATTTATTTCACTATTCTACACAGAATATCTAGTTATATCCAACTTTTCCAATTAACTAAGGTGGAATTTTAGTTCCCCCTTAATTTCCATTTCTGTATTATTCCCTAGTCATTTTGCCTTTACCTCTGGGTGTCAGATACCTTCAGCTGCCACCAGCTCATCACCTCACACAGTGTGCTCAGGCCAGTGCTTTCTGGGACACTCTAGTCAAGATATTAGTCATCTTCTTAGTTGCTTAGAATACAGCAGAGGGTGTGGGTTTTTTCTTCAGGACAGCATAGGATGATTTAGTTGAATACAGATTATTTTTTTTACAGCTTCAGTGTTACTAGCTTAGCTAAAGAGAGATGTTCCTACAGTTAAACAGTTGAAGTTGGCACTTTAATTCTGTGCTGTGCATAGACTCTTATGCCATTCCCAAACTGTATCACTAACAAAAGATCCTCTGTTCTTTAACTGTGTTGAAAACCCAAAACATTTTTTTATGTCAGCCACAACTTTTCGCAACACTTTTCCAGCACACATTTCTGAGGTTTTATATGCTGCTTTGTGTTTCTATAAAGAGGATCAGTAGAATCCACTCTTACATTTAATTACAAGCTGATAACCTCAGAAAATTCATCTGTGCAAAGATTTACCTTGTAAGTATATTCCACAAAATGTGTCAAGGAAAGAAATAACAGGTCATGCTAGTATAATACGTTTGTCTAAAAAAAATTAGAGTAATAAAAAAAAATACAAACACTTGACGTGCAAAACAATGAAAGGTAGAAAACTCCTTTCATAAACACAATCCACCTGCTCCAGTTGGATGATCATCTTGGCAAAGAAGTCTGTTCTTAACTGAGAAGGTAGCTCACTAGATGAAAATCTAGGCGTTGGCCTCTGGATAAGCAGAATTAAACATCTGGGAATTTGTTATGTCAGTGGGTTTTTGTCACTGACCTTTCAATTCAGAAATCAAATACGGAAATCAAGTTCTTCAAAAAAGGTAGAGTACAGGGAAGAAAACGAAAGAGCAAACACCATGCCAGAGAGAGTGTGATGTCAGCAAGCTAAGAAGGCTTGTAGGATTTCCTATAGAACAGGACTGAATGTGAAGATTAATGCAGCTTGTAAAAAATCAAGCAGAACTAAAAAATATAGTAAATAACCTGAAAAGAAAGGGATTCAGCCTGGCACTCATGGCAATTCTATTGCCCTGTTAGTAAAACAGAATTTAAAATATCTTACAGGGAAAAGTCTTTCTAAAGTGTGTATTTTAATGACTTGCTGCAACACTTGGAAGCACTCAGGCTGTTCTGCTGGGAGAAGGTGACCCCTGGAACAGAATCACAGTGCTCCACCATGACAAAGCCTCCAGGCTCTCTGGGAAGATGCTGGTTCTATTTCAGAGGGCACTGGGCTGAATTCCCATAAAGCAGAGGGGAATAACTAGGACCTGGTCTCATTCCTGGTTCCAGAAGAGGCCACGCTTGGAACTGAACAGGGGGCTAACAGGCTCAGTTCTGGGTCTGGTGAAAGGCTGTTCCGCTTGACAGACCCTGTTAACAGCTTCTGTGCTAGGAGTCTGGCACAAGGCTGCAGGGAAAGTCTCTTTGCTTTCATTCATATTTTATACATGTTAGACACCCAGAGAAGGCTTCATGTACTAGCCTGTAATTTTCTGTCACAATCGTGGCCATCACACTCTGCACGCGAGTAGTCGGGGCTAAGAAGTCATATTGCACATCTTATTTAACAGTCCCCATTCTTATATCCTGGCAAGGAGATCTGAGGAACATTACCTTACAATGTTGAGCAGTGTTCCCTCTCATACAGCAGATAACCACTTCCAGTGCAAATACATGTGCTTACAAGTTTAATGTTAGCTGTCAGTAGGTACTCAAGCATGAAAAGTTAACATTTGCTTTCTATCAGGATTCATGGGACCAGTGCTCAGTGACTTGAGTGTTGGAGAAAAGCAAGCACAGAAGGTCCTTGACACCGCAGTAATAAAGCTTTTAAATTTAAACTAAAGCTTTACAGATGTTTTGGCATCTCCCCAGTACAATTTAAAGAAAATAACAACAAAACCAAACAAATAAGCAGGTAGTTAACTAATTAGAAATATTGTTCAGTTGCACCTCATTTTGAAGCTTACTCATCTGGTAGTTGACTGCAAGCCAGCAATAGCTAATGCTTCATACTGAGGACATTGCTCAGAATCAGTGCCCTTAGAAAAATCTATAAGGAACCAAGGCTGGTTCTGTACTTGTTTACAACAGCAGCACTTTAGGAGCACAAAAAACAGTTGAGTTATGCAACAGATGGGTGATCCAACAGGGTCTCAAAAGTTTCCTTCCATCATTCATCAAGATATCCAATGTCAGAGCCAATCTAACATTTAAGCCACAGAAAGATGAAATACACCCCACATTGAACCAGTTCTCCAATTGCTTAGACATTTTTTATATTGAAAACTATTGGAAAAAAAAAAAGTTTTAACTTCTCAAGCTGAATGTAAGAACTTTTGAAAGTTTCAAAATGTAAAAAATTCATTAAAGGCATTCCAAGTTACACCGGCAGCCAAATATAAAATGCAGGACTGTAGCTGACTGCAAGTACTCATCTGGAAGGCCAAGACGTTGCAAAGAAAGGAGTTACATAAAAGTTAGCTCAGTAGTGGTTAAAAAAGGAAAGGAAAAGTTAGGAATGCTGAGCTGAAAGGGTAGTGGTCAATACTTCAAAGACTAATGAGCAACTGATTACAATAAACATTCCTCAGGGGCTACTACCTGGGCAATGCTGATTAGCATCTTCATCAGGAACTCCAAAACAATGCACACCCTCACTAGCTTCACACACCTCACAGTGGAGAGCAGTTGATATGCTGAAGGCACCTGCCATGCAGGGACACCTCAGAAAGCCTAGGGAATGGGCCAGCATGAGCCTCATCAAGCTGAAAGATAATGCAAATTGTGGAAGAAACAGCCCGTGTAAAAATACAAGCTGGGAACCATCTGACTAGAAATCAACTCTGCAGAAAGGGAACTGAGAATCAAGTTTAAATGAATTCCTATGCCAAAGGTCAAGCACCTCCTGGCTTGCATTAGCAAGAGTGAAGCCAACAGGTCAAGGGAAGGTGCTCAGCACTTCAGAGGCTACACCTGGTGTACTCTTGTCCAGTTTCTGGCACTCCATGTAGTAAGTGACTAATTATATAAGGACTCTTCAGCCTAAAACACAGAGTGGTTAGAAGGCCATAGTACCAGAGTTAGAAAAACAGAGTTAAAAAACCCAACAAACCCAAACTGCAGGCAGTTCTTCATACAGTGGATGGTAGAGCAGCTGAATGGCTTTAAGCAGGGGCAAACCAGCACCTTACACTTGGCAATACACTGTGAGCTGCTAAACACAGAACATGAAGCTCTGGATATGAGGCTAGATAGATCTTGGGCCTTAATTAGTGCTGTCATTCTTACAAGGTCTTGCAAGGTTCCTAACTCTGCGTTGGCCAGCCAATCATACTGGAGTTTTAGCCATTATTAATGGCAGCTGGGTATCTTACAGAGCACCTAAGACACAGGTAGTATTTTGGTACCATGTTCTGTAATATCAGACCATATCAGTTGTTTAGATAAATATTTTTACAGGACAGAAATACATAAAGAATGTCAAACAACAGAAGATGCAGCCACGTAAGTTTGATAGAGAGATGCCGATTTCTATGGGATGGGGATGTATCTGAGCCACGGTTTAGATCTGTAAATCCATGACTGATTTATAGTAGATGCTCTGCCACGGCAGTAAAACTTACAATGGGGTGGTACCCAACAAACCTTGTAGACACAGAGATGATAAAAGATGATTGAACACATGAAGCAAGGCAGAAAGATGACACCGAGTACTGAGTGTATGCAAAACCAGAGCTCATGTCAGTTCTGCTAATATACAACTGTTGCCACTTTTATCTCATGCTAGTGTGATTAGGCAAAGTTGTTTGTTACAGATGAATAGAGTTGATTATTGTTAATTACAGATGCACTAATTAACTCAGTTTTATTTGTTCCAAAACTCCATTAATAATCGACTCCAAAAGATCTGGGCAGCCATGTGCAATTTGACATAGTTTTAATCACCACCACAAGAAAACATAGCAGTCTCTTCAGAAAATAATGTAGAGACAGAAAAAAAAAAAAAGTGAAAAAGAAAGCCAAGAAAAACCTTTGGCAGAGAACAAGTGTACCTAAAAAGGCCACTTTTTAAAATATAAGCAGTTTGCTAATCAACTTAACCATCCTGACAACTTAGACAATGAGGATTTAGAGTTCAGCCTATAAAACAATGTTGAAATGAGAGGTACAAAATAGTGCCAGAGCTCTTTCATATATGAGCCAGGGAGGGGATGCTTGTGCTTTGTAGGAAAAAAAAAATTAAATATTAGAAATGTGCACAGATTTCTACTGTTCTAGATTGAGCAAAACTTGCCATTGAGAATCTATGGTCAGTCTGGAAACACCTTTTCTTCATCTGTAAAGGCCTGACAAGATGGGTACAGCTGGGAGCTCAGCACAGAATGATTACTAGCTGGCAGTTCAGGTTATGCCAGCATTGACTTTTCCCTCATGAGACAAGACTGCTAACAGAGCCATGAACACTCTCTGCCCTGAGCCTAGAGCAAGTCCCTCACCATCTCTGGACAAGCATGCACACTAACTGCTCAGTTATGCGTGTCTGAAGAGACAAAGAAGTTTGTTGCACAGAAAAGCTTTTAAAGATTTTTATCTTGGGGGGAAAATAAAAGAATTCTGGCATGAAAAAAGGCCCTTGGCAAGACATTAGTCCATAGCCTGCTCTACTGACTGCTAGCATTGCCAAAGAGAACAGCCTAGTTGAACTATCAAGAGTTCTATAATTGCAATAACATTTTCCTCTCCAATCTAGCAGGGGGATTTCCCAACACAGTAACTTACTACTCTCACAAATTACATTGCTGAGGGGTTTTTTTTAACCTGCCTGTGCAGAGATGTGTGTGAATACTCATTTCCACTTGATCAAACCTAGGTATTCCACCACAGAATCTAGTAACCAGAGAAGGTTTGACCCAGGGTCCATGACAGCAATAATTCTGAGCCAGGTATTTCAAGGACCTTTACAGAATCAGCTTATTCAATTTATAAGTAAAGCCAAGGTAGCAAGTGGCAATGATTTGACTATATTCACTGCTTATTGTCTTTATTTGTTTTTTTCACACCCGTCTGACCCAGGAATAATTCTAGGTACTGCAACAGAGGTGCACTAGGCCTTGTGAAGTTAACTCTGCTTCTCTGGTACACTTTTTATCTTCCAGGTTATCACGTGGGAGAAAACACAAAATCATCTCATCTCTCAGGCACCTACAGGACCACATCCTCAATATTATGACCCCCTATTTAAAGTGTATTTTTTTCTGACACAAATCACATCAAAATAAAAGATACGTGACATAATAAGCAGTAAATAAAGCTTATTTTAAGTTCTTAATGGGACACAAGGCTAAATAGTTTCAACAACCAGAAAGAATGAGATCCAGTACCCAGTGAACTTAATGGATAAAATTATGTGGAAAACACAGAAAGCACAGAAACCTTTGTCTACTGGGTTACTGGTACCTCTGTTTGATAATGAAAGCAACTCAGGGGGTGGAGCAGGCCACTTAGGCAAGAGACCTCACTAGGTCTGCCCATCCTTTTACATCTCACCTTCCCCTCAACCTTTTCTGGACACACTCCAGCACTTCTGAGTCCTCCTTACAGTGAGGGGCCCAAAACTGAACCCAGTCAAGGTGTGGCCTCAGCAGTGCCCAGTACAGGGGCACACTCACCTCCCTGCTCCTGCTGCCCACAGTGTCTAATACCGCCCCAGATGCCCTTGGCCTTCTCAGCCAACACTCCTGGCTCCTATTTAGTTGGCTCTTGATGCACACCTCCAGGCCCTTTTCCAGCCACACATCCCCAAGGCTGTAGCTTGCCATGGGGTCATTATGACCCAGCCCTCACCCCTGTTGAGCCCCATGCAATGAACCTTGGCCCACTGATCAAACCTGCCCAGGTCCTGCTGTAAAGCTTCCCCACCCTCCAGCAGGTCCACAACACCCACCCAGCTTGGTGTCACCTGAAAAAGTTGGAAATTAAATAACTACTATTTTATTTTTTATTAAAAAGACATTTTTAAAACCCATCTTGACAGTAAAGGTTACACTTCATCCATCTGCCACACTGCAGCAGAGGTAATAAGGACTGTCAAATAAACCATCTGATTTCTCCCAACCTCAATAATGGTTTATTACACATCCTTGTCTAGCACGAAATAATTCTGTGAAAAATAAACCAAGCATGAATCTTATTTGGGTTACAGAAAGGTCTGAATCATTTATAACTGAATTAATTGCTAGAAAGGCTTATGAGCAGCCAATTAGTAATATTTGTGTTTGGATCTGCCAGTTGGCCCAGAACTGCAAATCAGTATTAGTTTTGACATAAAGACTGCAGTGTTCACAGATAAAAAACATTCAATCAAAATCAAGAATATCCTTGAGAATTACTGTCTTCAATGGGATATGCCTGATAACTGGCCAGATAACTTTATCAGCCAAAACTGCCTAAGATGATTCCCAACTGCTGATTAAAAAAAAAAAACCTGATTCTGCATTCCTCATACAACATCCTAAACACTGATTTTTGGTTGCAGTCTATAAAATCCTGAAAGGCTGTGAGGAAAGAACACCAAGCCTCTAGACATGCTAGCACACTGTTCATTTGTGTCCACTAGATATCCACTGCCTGATTCTGCAGTGTCTGGAAAAAGAATGTAGATGTGGTGTTCTTCTATGACTGAGCAAAGACTATTCCCTGGGTACCTTGTATTTCCTTTGACTTGCCAGCCTCCCATCACCCACGTCTGACAAGATTCAGCCTAGAATTAAACAGAAGATAAATAAAGAGATGGAAAAACCCAGAGAGAAGCTACCACAAAATAACAGGGAAAAAAATAAGCATTGATAAAAGCTTTCAGAGTACAATCAGAAACTTTTGTGCGAGGCAAGCATCTCTTAAGGAATTATTCTGTAGCTCCTGGTCAGAAGATGTAATTTGTGAGTTATGGAAATGTCTGCATTTTTCACTCAATAGAAAAATAAATAATTGTCTAAGCTGTCAAGGCACAGTTCTGGGCTGTCCTCAGACACCCACACTCCTAGACTGTTGAGTGTTCTTCCTCTTTCTTGAATGACTTTTAACAAGTAAGCTGCATTTTAAATGCATCCTGTGTTCTTTTACCAAAATTCAAAGTAACGTATTTTGCCCATGAAGAATGCATTCACACTTTCTTGAAGTTAAAAAAATCCTAGATAATTACAGTATAAACTTTCAGGTTTTTGTACTGGTAAGCAGTGTTAGAAAAGGAAGACAGGGGAACATTGTGTAATGCTTGGAGGAATATTTGAAAGCTTTTAAGTTAAGCATCATTTAAAACAGATTGTAATTAAGGATTTTCCTTTTTTTATTTATTACATATTAAGGTCTCTAAGAGCATAACTTCCATAAATAGACAAGAATAAACTACATTCAGACCTACATATAAGCACATTTCTTGGCACAGATAAACGAAAACTGGGACTGCTGACATCTCTTTGAAGGAAGATCTTCCTTTATTTTTTTCATCCCAGCCCTTGTTTTCTTTATATGGCTCTGCACACTTTTTTTAAAAAATTTTTAATTATCCTAAGGAAAAGAAGGGGTGGAGGGAAAGAGATCTTTGTTTTCCAACTGAGACAGTGAAATACATTCCAAAGCTGCTTTTGTTTTTAATTTACAGAAGCCCTCGTGTCTAATCTACTAAGCCAACAAATAATCTGTTTGCCAGGTTTTACATGAGAGTCATGAAAAGTGCAGACAATTGCTGACTTTATTCTTTTTTAGGATACAGATTCATTCTCTGCCATAAACTTGAAAAGATCCTTTTGGAGGACTTTTCACAATGAATTTATTTTTAACTATGCATTTTGTTTCCCAGAAGCTATTGCATTTTCACTTGAGTATCTTTGCCTCTCTTTTCCTGACCAACAACAAGAGCAGTGTGGGTTGCCTCTCTGGAAGAGAAGATAGGTAGGACTTTGCACTTGGTCATGAAAGCAGCTGTTTAAAAGCAAAAGGAATACCCTCTGTCCCTCTCCTTTTCCTAAAGCATCTGGAGCTTGAACTACACAGAAGCTAGTAAACTTTCTCTTAAAAATTGCTCATTTACTGATGTCTTCATTAAGGGTATTCAAAATGTACTTACAAGTAGAACTTACACTGGAGAGAAAAAATCAAGATGAAAAATATTTTGGGTGCTAAGTTCTTCTGCTCCAAGATGTGCAATTTACCTTCCACAGTTACTCCACCCCCCTGCAGTAACTAATCCTTTCCACTTCATGCACCTTCCCAAAGCATTGTGCTGCATACTATGGAGAACCTGGCTAGATGACTTTAAATAGATTTAAGCTACAAAAATGAACAATGAAAGGCTAAGAGACTTCTGTCATAAAACAATGCTTGAGACCTTTTTAATATGCCATATGAGTGAGAAATTGAAGGAAAAGCCAGAAGTATTGTTATTTCAGTTCACACCTATTTGGTTCGTAAATATTTATGTAGGAAGTTCAGAGACCCAACCTTTGGGAGTAAGTCTGTGCCCTATAAAAATTAGTGTAAAAAATTAGTGTATCCATTGTCTCCCAGTTATCAGCAAAAGGCTTTGGCCACAGCTCTTACTACAGAACTATGGGTGCAGCCCAGTACAGCATTCTTCCATTCAAAACAATGAAACAGGAATTTGAATTTTTTTTTTTTTTTCAAGCATACTCTAGTAAATAGAATGTCCCAGGCAGGTGTTGATTTTAGATACATTGCAGAGTGAGCAGATGAAAATCTCACCATTTTATTTTATGGCTATGGGTTCTCATTTCTTTCAAGGAGCTTGATGTAGCAAATACCTCCCATCTACTTTACTCCTGTTGAGTTCTGCATTACTATAAGTCAACCCACATGTGCTAGTTAGCAAATAGATATTCTGTGCTACTGAGTTTCAGAATTTAGACTTTCAGGATTTTTAAATCATCATAACATAATTACAAAATTTTGTTAATTTGCTGAGAAAAAAAAAAAAACCCAGAATGCAGAATCAGAATTTTTCTTCATTTGCTTTCTTACACTACCTTCACCAGTCCCTTTTATTGAAAGATTTACAATCTGTATTCAGTGGGTCCATCTTGCAGAACCATCACTGTCTTCACAAAGTGACTCCTATCTAAAATCTTGGTCTCTCAAATACCTTCACCTCTCTGAACTGAAAAAGGAGATGCAAGTTTCTCCTCAGATCCACATATTGTTATGGAGGAAAACTCCAAAATAGCTTGCACCTAGGACACCATGGAATCAGAATGTGAGCTTAGGTGTCCACTGTCCTCTTTTTGGGTAGTTTTACCTCCATAACAGAGGAGTCCCAAACAATGTTGGTTTTAGCATAAGAGAAAATCACCAAAGAATTATCTTAATGAAGGAGAACTGCAGCACAGGGAGAGTGAAGCTAAACACACAGCATTGCCACCATTCCCCATAAGTGCTATATCTGAACTGAGGAAACTAGCACTGTCCTGCAAATCCCCTCCCGTGCATCCTTCTGCCAGTGGGATGCAATAAACTGAGCCAGAACAATACCAGACATTGGCTTGCAGAAATAAATGCCTTGTCTATCACACACTGCCACTAATGATGCATTTGCCAGTGTCCAGCAGTTCCCAGGCCACTCATATCCAGGCAGTTTAAGGAAGTGCTGCAGCCTCCCCCCTCCCCTCCTGGTCAGGCTGCTGTGCCTTTCATTCCATTTTTTTCTTGTCCTTCTTCTCCTGCCTTTACATACCCCTTGAGGCACATGTTCTCCAAAGTGAGAAACACTCAACTATAGTTTGCATTACCCCCAGAACATTATAAAGAAGCAAGAAAACTGTCAAGCAAGGTGACAAGATTCACACCAAAAACCATTTTGTAAACTCCGAGCTGTTGTCACAACAAACCCAGAAGAGGAATTCTAGTTCCTCAGCAGCCAATAATGGAGAAGGTGACAGGAGAGCAGAAGGGGAACACAACTCACATGAGCTTGGGATGCTTTTCAGATCCTCAGCTTTGTCTATACTTAGGCTGCAAGATGATTTATGATCACCACTGTCTGTTGCTGGTGCAACTGTTCACTTCAATCCTGTGTGTTCTTGATGGGCTAGTTACATTTTCACAGATGCTATCACCCCACTTGAGCTGTAATCATCACCTCTGCCATTGCCCTGTTACTGTACTATGCTGCCAGCTCTGCTGCACCCCAGTGTCCAGTGCAGATGAAGAGTGCAACTGCCTGAAGTCAAACCTAGAAACTCCTTAAAATGTTTCTTAATCGAGTGCTGCTTTGTAGGGAGTGATTATTCCCAAGAACTGATGAGAGGAAACACGAGGGGAAAAAAATGAGTGCCCAAAGTGTCAAATTAGGGCATGGACAGATGACTGCAAACTACATCTTAAATTCCTACTGGCTAGATCAATATTGGAGTCATTAAGGTTAGAAAAGACCTCTGACATCATAAAGTCCAACCATCTACTCAATATTGTGACTGCTAAAGCATGCCCTGAAGTGCCATGTCTAAACATATTTTCAAACTATTACCAGACCACAGCATGCTTCTGGATTCACTGCTACTGCAAAGGAAAGTAGATTAAACCAACTGGTACACTGACTCATGACATTCTAATACATAACACCTCCTATCACAGGATACCAGTAGGTTAGAAGCATGCCCATGAGCAATTAGAAACTCCATAAACTGCTAAAGCCTAATTACTTGCCTCTCCCTCTTCTCTGTTTCTACCCCAACTGACTGCAAACCAGTGCTAGAGCACAATTTCTCCCATCCTAAAAGGAGTCAACAGTTTTCATGTGTGCTGGATTCAAACAGACATGCCAGATTTTCAGCTGTAAGCTGGCATCCAGGGTAGTCCATGGGACTAGATCAACAGCAGTGTTTAGATCCAGGGGCATGTGCCTGCATCTGCATCAGGCCTGGTCTGCCCAGCTGTCCACACCTACCTGGGACATACTTTTCAGCAGATTAAGTAAAAAGCCAAACAAAGTTGATGCAGCCCTCAAGCTTTTCCATCAGATAGGGTTTCTGCCTGAGAAGAGGAATTCAGTGCATACTCCTCCCCTGCAGTAAGTCAAGAGAGCAGGACTCCCCTCTCCCTCTCCTTCACTGGCATGGATGTTACTGCTAAGCCAAGGTAAGGTTGTGTCACCTGAAGCAGCACATGGGTGGAGAAAGGAAAGGGGTTACTGTGCAGATAGAAGGCTTTTCATTAGAACAAATCCTCAGGGATACATGCAGGAGGTACTCTAACCCTGCATGCAGCTGCAGAATAAAGCATATTAGGCATGAACTTTTCTGTGCCTACTACAGTACAATCAGAAAAGAACTGTACTTGTGAGATTACAGAGAGGACAGACTATCTTGGGAACCAATGACAACAAACATCAGCTAACCATACAACTTTTTTTTTCTTTTTAACCTTTTGTTCATTTCTCATTCAAGATACTCTTTTAAAAAACTTACTCCCCATGCATTAGCTCAGGTCAGAGTTTAACCAACTGATCATGCTGTCACTGCTTCTGAAACACAGTTTAGTTATTTTTTTCAGAAATATATTCTTAGCACATACTTGTAAAAAATGTAGATTAGCTTGAAATACTGTTTAAACCACAGAACATGTCACCTGTGGACAGTGGCAGGACAAATTACTCCATGCTGCTGTCACCTGCTGGTTTCCTTCTGTGTTTTCAGATGCTGGTTTCTCCACTGAAAGCCATAATGCAAGTGACAGTGCTGAGAAGCTGATGGCTCTGCAGAAGCTGTTTAATGTTCAGCATTACCAGGACAAAGTTATTGAGCATCCTGTTCTCCTGGGTGAAAAGCCATCCCAGCTGAGTCAAAGAGCTGTCCCATCTTGACTAGGACTGAGACTACTGAATTCAAACTATGACTAAATGGCTACAAATTCTTACACTAAGGACAGAGAGCTTAGAAAGTAAGCAAGTGAAGCAGATATTATACACACATCATAAGGCAAATACAAGAAGCTAAACAATAGAAGGTAATTGGGCAGCTTCTCAGAAATACTTTCCTCAATTTAAAATCAGAATTGTTGCTGGGTTTTTTTATCTTAAAGCTTTAGGAGTATGATGCTTTGTGACACTTAATGAGAAGCCAAGTCTTTTTTTAGCTCAGATAAGAATGGCACTGCTGTGCAACCACTTAGTGGCCCATGTGAAAACATCTAAGCAAGGCACAGAATGTCTTCCTGCTTTTAAACACCACTCTAACAAAAGCATCTGGATCTAGTCTGGTACTAAAATACACTCATGGAGATCACAGTGCCTACGTGGCACTAAGTAAATAGTTCTGTATCACATTTGTTTCAGAGCTGACAAAACAAAAACACACCAACCAACCAACCAACCAACCAGAAAATTCCCACACTTCAGTTCCTCTTCCCTTACCCTCAGTTCCTTTGTCAATAGCACCATCACAAGTGCTTAGCAAACTAGTTCCCTAGCTTAAAATAGCCCAGCAGCTGTGTTCAGATGGACATGGGACACTGCCTTGTGTCTTGAACTGAGGACACTCCACCAACCCAGCTTCCAGTCACCCAGAGATGCCTACACACAAGAAGAGGGCAGCATACAGCAGTGCCAGAGCATGAATGTAAGTCTGTTCTGACACTAAAGCAAGCTCATCAAGAAGCTACCCTTCCCACATACCCTAAGGTGAGGCTAAGGGTGTGTACAAACAGTTTAGATACAGTTTATTAAAAATCTATTCACCTGGAACTTCTAACTTTACACACTATATCAAAAGTCAGGACACTACACTGGAGCCCACTCACTAACTTGATAGTATAACAAATAGCAGGACTCCAACTCAATGAATGAGTCCTTCAAAGTGTAGGTGGGGAAACAGCACAAAGGAATGAAGTTTCTCGAAAAGAGAAATAGAGCAAATTACAAAGCCATTCTTGCAGGCAATCCCAACTTCCTAGTAAGTGGTGAAGCCCTAAATTACTCTTTAAGAAAGTGAATTTACCATCACCATCCCTTGAGGATCTATTCATGATGTTCTGTGAATGCCTCCCCACAACACAGCTCCAAGCCCCTTAGCACTACATAGGCAAACTCACACCTATACAACACAGACAATTACAGCACATAACCTAGTGATAAATGCACAACAGCTTACTCTTTTTCAGCACAGCCAGCCTGGGGCAGGCTGAGAGGAGAAGCCTACCCAGGCTAGTTTTCCAGGACTCCAGGCAGGCACTTTGCTAATGCCAAAGTCAAAGCCTGTGTGTTAATGAACTTTTGTGGGGACTTCCCACTTTGCTGGGTCTTTGTGTGGAGGTTAAAGTCTGCGTGGTCAAAACTGAAAGTTACAAAAAAATCAAATGCCCTCATACCAAGGACTTACTTTGCAGTCTCAACCTCTAAGTCTCACTGCAGTTGTTTTATTCTGGAAATTCCACAATAGAAAAAGAAATTTTGTGATCTTCACCTTTCAAAGAGCATGATTTTCCTCATATTGTCAATAGAAGATGATAGAGCTACTGATTTATATTGACTGTGCAGAAACCTACACATATGCACAAACAGACACACAGCATATACATATGTATATCTAGAACTCCTGTAACAGAGGAGGAGATTCTTTCATTTTTGCCTTTTGTGCTGCTCACTCTGGGAATCTACCCTTGATCTTGACAGAACTGATAGGATATAATGAACACTTTTCCAGCTTTCATGCCTGGCATCAAGGAAACACCTGGGAGTAAGATTTGTTCACTGTGTTTTTCTGTACTTCTTTTTTAAATATAGTTACTGTGCCTCTAATATTAAACATTTTTATCGTGTTTAAATATTTTATTGGTTCAGACAAAAGGAAAACAAACAAGTAAACAAGAGGGTATGCTGTGCTTCTGCAAGTGGGAAGAGACCCTGAAAGGATGAAGAAACTGGGGCAAAGTCAAGAGCTATGCACACATGAACTGTAGTGACATTTAAAATGCCTCATTTTCCCTTTAGCTATGTGCATGGCGAGATACAGCAAAATGGTGATCATTCTCAGGAAAGCCCTGACTGCTATTTTAAGTACCTGCGTGGTCCTCAGAATCTTGGCATTCACTTTCGATTTATCTCCACCCTGTGAGATTCAAAATATTCTCATCTAACAGAAAGGAGCCAATGCATGAAGAGACTGAATGATCTACTGAGGGTGACACCAGAAAATGATGGCAAAGCTCCAAGAATCTCACACGGAAGATGCTAACGTTTGGAAGTAACACAGATTTTGTGCATTAGTTTAATACAACTTATATTAATCCCAGAAATAATATCTAAAGGAGGATAAGATAGCAGATGTTCAGCACAGTAAACAGAGTATCTGAAGGAAAAATTTAAGGACAAAATACCCAATTACATTGATTTTGAGGAGCAAAGTCAGCACAGATAACATTCACATTCTACACTTAGGTGGCCAGACTTGCTTTGTCATTATGACATTCCTTCCTCCTTTCTTTTGGAGCATTTGTCTGCTTGAGATTTGAAACCTCCTTGGATCTATGTACCAGACTACCTATTCCAAGATTTGAAATATTTCCAGTAACTACTGTTCTAAGTAAATTATAGAGATTAGATATAGAGCTAGGTGAAAAAGTAGATGTATTTTAGGTCATTTGTTTTCAAATGCTTTTGACTATCTCTGTAAACTGAATATGAAAAAATAAAATTGCAGAATCAGTTCTCACCAAATCAAGAATACCTGTTCCACAGGTACAGGCTGTTATTCCATCTAAATGGAGAACTTGTAACTTATAGATACACCCCTGGTTTGCTACCTTCTATTTAACATGAGATTTTCATACATATAAACCTTAAAGCACTATCATCAGCAAGTGAGGTCTTATTCCACCACCTCTTTGCAGAAGTATAAATTCTCACAGGGTAGAAACCAGTGAAGGGTCCGTCCCTTGTTCACACAAATTAGGAAGAAGCAGCAATTTCAAGGCCACTGAAATGCTTGTATGAAAGCCCTGGTGCTTGTGGAGGCAGCTTAAGAAAGGGTCTGTAAATCTCAACATCCCCCCATAGCCTACTGCTCCAGCTGAGCATGGAGAGGAATATCATCCTACAGGATATTTTTGCTTCCTGTGATACCCTGCATTTTAGCCTAGCCCATCTCTGGAAAGAAGCTGCACTGGAAGTTCAATCAATTCCACAGCTTCAAATGTGTTTTAAAACCAGCATACATGAAAAGAGGAATAAAGGGGAGCTTCTAATTCTATCTCTTTATGAATACTTATGAAAATATTGTGGATCAAAGCTTCTTCCTCTGCAAGAAAATTTCAAGCCTCCTGTAGGACTCAAAGGAACTCATTTTATATTTCAGTTCTCATAAAGCACATGGTCTCACAACAGCCTTTCCCCTAATTTGCAGGGAGCTGCTTTAGAAATGGAGCAAAACAGTCTAAACAGGGCCCTTCTCCTGCCTCCATATCGGGGGAAAATAGTACCAGGAATTCACCAAACATCCAAATTACCTGTTACCAAGTTACTTTAACAACCAACTCTACGTGACAAGTTGACCCTAGGTTAGAGAGAAGCTCCTGAACCCTCTCCCTGCTAAAATGAACAGTCAGCCTGGAACCTGCCATTTTAACCTCAGTTATTGATCAGGCTGAACTTGTGCTCCAACACAGTGGTTTCAGGTCACAACTCTTCCCATCACTGCTGTTTCTCCTGGAGAAGAGCAATTCTGCTGCTAAGGGACTGACCACACTGGAGGAGTTCTGCATTCAGTACCAAGCTGGTCTAAAAAGGGCTTGTCCACACAAATAAATACATTTGACCTGAGACTCCTGAGCTCTGGGCTGCCCGGAGCCCAGGCAGTCACATTACACATGGCCATGCTGTTCAGCAATGAGATGGCACAGGGAGAGGCTACCCCAACAACACTAGAGAACATCTCCACAGCAAGGAGGGCAGGCTGAGGACTACAATGAGACCACATAACTCAAAAGTCCTATGACCTTTTCCTGCACCTTCCCTACTCACACTCTTAGGAAATTTGTGGGGAAAAATAAACACCGTGTGTTTGTGCTCTGTATGCAGGGCAGAGCTGCAGTGGCTACGGGGTTTCAGCTTCTGGGTGAAGATGTCTTTTCAGAAAACAAAGCAGTACCACAACAGGACAACCAGGAAAGGGCCAATATCAACAACAAAGAATTATTTGGAAATACTTCCTTGGAAGTTAGCCAGAAGCAAGAAAGAAGAGGAAAGTAGTTAACTATTACTTAAGAAGCTTCCTCTGCTTAGGAAGAGTGAAGTTTATTCTAGTAAGAAGTTTTGAAAACTCTGTGCAGTGCAAAAAGAGAACAGCACACTGAGCTCTGAGATCACACCTCCCAACTTTCTACACCTGCCTAGGTCTCTGGGAAAACCACTAATAACAACAGGTTTTTGTTAGCACAAAACTAGCACATCACTTACTGCACATACTCAAATGCCACACTGAAAACTCCAGTAACTAGACAGGGATTTCAGAAACCTCAGGACAATGATGGGCTTTGAATTCTGTTGCACATCAGTCCATTCTTTTCACATTTACGGACGTTGACGTCAAGAAGAAATCACTATGTGGGATCTCGGGGAAAAAGGGAGTCACTTCCCAGCTCTGGCACAGATTCAATGCACAATTTCAACAAATCATTTAATCTTCCCGAGTCTTAGGTCCACAGCAGTAAAGCCCGTGCAGCAGTTCATTTGTTCTGTCCTTTGTCTCATTTACACTGGTTGTAAATGCTGAGGGGCAGGGGCCACCTCTCACTATGGATTTGAGCAGTGTGTAACACAATGGGGATCCCAACACAGCGGGGGCTTTAAGAGCTCTCTCATGTTTGAAGTACATTCAAAAGTATATTGTTCCCTGTTACGTATGTCTCCCAGAGATTATTACAGTGAGAGCTAAATAGATTCATGATCATTGAGTATAATTTAGTGTCAGAACTGGAGGGGTCAAGAAAAATACCTATTGATAATTGCCAGTCTTCCCTCCTTCCTTATGTAGATTACCAACACCACAGCATGTGGGAGAGGGAAGAGGAAACAAAAGCTTTCCTTGGTGAATAAGTAATAACAAAAAGCTCTTAAGAAATCTCAGTCTAAGTTCTGTAGCCCTAAATTGTCTACCAAAAAAAAAAAAGTTTTCATAAATTGGCATTAATGAAGTACAATCCTCTTGCTTTGTCTGGCAGGAAGAGCCACCTTTACAACAAGAGAAATGCATGACAATCTAGAAATCCTATTAACAACATTACAGTCCTGAACTTTAATGTATTAATGAATGGACGTGCACCCATGCTGTAATCATGAATTTCAGCATTGCCTTTGATGCTTCATTGGGCACAAAGCTCTTACAAAATGTTTGAAGTGTCTGGCTGTGTAATAATGATTTATAATTCTCTTGAACCAAAGCAAAATTTGCTCGTAAAAATCATTTTTGAAATAAAAAATAAATTGTGACTGGAGGGTCTGGGTTTGTTTCAAAAAGAGATCACCCACAAGCAGCAAATTATTTAAAAAGCCACTAGTTCTAGTGTTTTGAGATAGGGAACGTAGAACTCAGAATTTCAAAGTAGTGTTAATTAAGATCAGTTTATTAAAATGTCAATCTTTTTAACCAAAAAATTCTCTACCATGAATACTGGCTGCAAGTTCCTTTACATTCAACTTTTCATGAAGAAAATAATTTTTCCTGATGCCATATATTCAACTTGATCCCTTTTCCTACTCTTCCTTCCCACCCCCACCCCCCTCTCCCATCTCTTCTGTCAGGGTTTCCTCTGAGCAGAGGTGGTCTCTGGCTGCTGGGTTCCCCACACAATCAGAAGGGCTCTGGCTCACACTCAAACACTTGTGATTGGCATTCAGGAAAATTAAGAACCTTACAGTTTCAGCAATTTTGTTCCTTTTCAGTTCAGTCGAACACTCACCAGAAGCAATGAAAGGAATATTTTAATTTTTTTTTACTTCAGGACAATATGCATCAGGCCCTTATTTGAAATTAATTTCATACCATTGTTATCATAAGTGCTTCTGTAGCAAGACTGCTATCTCAGAAACTGGGAAAAGGGAAATTAACCTGGAAAGAGTATGTCCTTATCACTCCCAAAAGTTATTTTGCAAACATATTTAGAAGAATAGTCCTATATGGTTTAGAAAAACTCCAAAACAACAAAACAAACAACAAAATACAGCCATCCCAGAAAAAAAGAAGTGACATAGTACATCTGGACACATCACTGTATTCCTCCCAGGAGCCTCAAGCCAAAGGCAAGAGAGGCAGAGCTGGAAAAACAACTTAAGCAGGTTTTGTCAAAGTACTTCAAAGTCCTGACAACAAATAAGAGTTTGTATTGATTTTAGTAAATACTGTCATTCCTTGTTGCAAAGTGTGAGTCAGGTAGGTGTTGAAAGTACACGTTGCAGCTGCAGACTTAGGCAGAACTGCTCTGCCCTGCTCTGTAAGGTCCCTTCTGCTTGTGCCAGGGAAGGAGAGGAATCTCTTCCCAGATCAGCAGCCTGGAGGCACCTGCCTGTGGCTGCCATCACACGTACCCACCTCAGGGATACCTCTGATGAATTGTTCACATTTTAGCCAAAGGAAGCTGTTGAAGAGCAAGATGTCAGCTTCTCTCACAACAAGCACCAGCTTAGGTGTTCACCAAAACCACCTGAAGCTGCATCCTGGGTGTCACTGTTACAGTGGTGTGCTTGTTTCTTTGCGAGGGGATTGTTTGTTTCTATTTGATTTATTTTGTTCTCTTACATTTAAATGTTTCATACTCAAAGGAAATGGACTATTACAGAATAGAAGCAAAGTGGCTAGCAATATTAAAAAATCATATTTACATATTACACATCAGAAATCAAATTATATTTACATATTACAAATCAGTTACTCTGTCAATTGCTCATTAATATTTTTATATATACACAATATTTAATATATTATTACATCAATTAATACAGTATATCTTAAATATTACTATATTAAATGTTATATTAAATCTGTATATGCATGTGTGTTTATTTATATTATTTATTACATCAATATGTAATGCTTACCCAATGGTAAGTATCCCTACAGGTGACATATCCTGAACTAAAGCAGATTAGTGACACTCATATCAGGTTCAGTAAGGACTTAACACAGCCTACTTTCCTCTAGAGGCAGATGCATGCCTTTAGTTAAAAGGTATGTCTTCATAATATACTGTTCACTTACCAAAACCCACCCACACTGGCGTTCACCAATCTTGATGTAAAATGCATGGCTGCACTTCTGTTCACACATACTGGTCTGTTTCTTTCATATTTCAACCAGTTATATTTGGGTGCAATAACTGTTTCCACCAGAAATTCTGGTTTTAAATCACAGCATCAGAGCAGAAGTTCCTTCTGTGCTTCCCCTGGAAAAACTGATTCTAAATCCTGGTGAGAATCTGGTCACCTCTGGCTGACTGGGGGGAAATGGTGTTTGCCAAAAGGCACTGAGAAACATGCTGGAGCTGTCAGTGCCATTCTCAGTGTCACCCCTCACGTGAGGAATATGCTGTTCCAGAGCAGACCTCCAGCAGAACTAGCTCAGCCTGCAACAGGCTTTTAGCTTGTAGAAGGCAGACTGCCTCTGCTGCTGCTTTCCACCGGGTTTCCCTGGGCACACACAGAACTCAATGCCATGGCAATACATTTGCAATGGCAATTTGGCTTCCCCTCCCTGGAGTCAATGGGATTTCTGCCCAGAAGTTCAGTCCTTTCACTTGGAGACTAAACATTTCCTGCCTTTTTTTCCTTCTGAGCAGGAGAAAGCAACAAACCCTGGCAAAATGCCTCGGCAGTTTACACTCCAAAACACAACAAAACACTTCAGCAGAAATAACAAGGCACCATTTGCAAAATATGAACTCTGTAAGCACATTCCCCAAAGCTGTTTGTCGAGACAAAAACAACCCAACAAAACAAGTAATACAACTAAAATCGGCAGGGAGCAAGTGATGCAATTCTTCCCAACCTCACATGATATCATGGGCTGGGGAGGAAGATCACATTAAAATATGACAAACACAGTAATACTAAGTTTTCAGGTACACTTTGCTTCTAAAGGTGAGAAATTCTATTGCTCATCTTTCCAAAACTTTCTTCATAATACGCTTTTGTTAACTGCTCCTACATGATAACACACACCCACTTTGGAAAGACTTTAGAAAAATACTTATTTTTCATAGTTATTAGTAAATGAGACATACTTAATAGTCCAAATCCTGATGCACTGCAAATACCTGCAAGAGGTTTATCTAGCAAGCTTCCTGTCAGCCCGACAGTCAAGCAGCCTGGTTTCCTAAATTAAGGCAGAGCATCAGCTGAAATTTAACATTTAGAAAGGAAAGCATCCAGAATATTTGCTACAATATTCCAATTTGGCCATATTTTAACACTGCAAGAGGTTAACATGTATATTCTTGCTGAAAACACTGCATTTTAAGTACCTGTATTTTTAAATTTTGAATTTGTGTGTTTTGGTACTTTATATATTTATCCATAAACATGCCACATTTATATAACATTATATATATATGTAAAAATCATTCATATAATGGTTAAAGAAAGAAGATACAATATACAAATCCCTTCTGGTCATGGTTTAGGCAGGATAGTAGCTTTTAATACAAATTCATTAATACCAGTAAAAAGAAGAAAAAAAAAAATTAGCCCATTATTGCAAGATCCCCAATTCCAGTAAAATAAAGTACTGGCACAGCAGCCTAAGGCTGTAACATTTATAGAGGCATCAAGGAGTCAATCTGCATGACAAGAGACCTGAACATAAGTCACCTTTGAACAAAACCTCAAGTTTTTTTTGATGGGATATTTGGTACAGTTACACCCCATGATTACTCCAAGGTAACACTATGAGAAATCCTGCCTCTAAAATGGCCTGGGGCCAAGGGCCATCGGGCAGTCTCTCCTTTAGGATGTGGAAAGGTAAGCAAAACCAAAGAAGTCATTCTATAATAGCACGTTATAGAGGCATTTTGAAATTCTCAGCTGTATCTTGCTGTTCATGGAGAACAGTCTCCCGTTGTAGATTTACTCTGTCTCCAGGAGTTTTATATCTAAATTGAAAAAGGGAGCCTTATCAGGTAACCAAGTGAAGAGGAAGCTAGGAAATGTAACCAAGAGGGCAAAATCTATCCCAGGCTGTACAGACTCTGGAGAAACAAAGTACTTCACTCACAAGTCCATCAGTATCAAAGGATTGCTGTCTAGACATCAAACTGAGAGTTGACTGGACAGACTTGGCTGCTCTGGAAATCGAGGGAAACAAATTCTCTCAAAACATACTCAGAGGTATGCTACCTCAATTTTTCTTTAACACTTACAAACTCTCAGGTAGAATGCACTGGCACAGCATAAGTCAAAGTATTATTCTATTATTACCCATTTAACACCTAGTTAAACATTACTTAACCTACTGGCATAAACCCAATACATCCCCATTAAGTTAAATATTGCTAATGCACTATTGTTTAAATTAAGCACTAGTCTAAGCAGCAATAAATGTCATTCACAGTCATTAGGGTAAATTGGTTCCCTGGGCAACATACTGGGAATGCAGATGTCGTGATTACACGGGTTCTCATTAAATACAGTACACTAGTTCTTAAAAAATAGAACTCAAGCTGATTGTGACAAAAATCTCCACTATTACTTTTTTGCATCGAGGGAGGATGCACAAACCCCACTTCCAGCCCATGCACGTGCCCAACTCCCAGATCCCTTTCCAAACAAGGCTTGCCAGTTGTGTCATGGCTCCCTTACAGGCCCTGAGCACAGCAGCTCTGTGCAGATAGGGATCTACGGGAGAACAAGGGACTATTGAAGCTGGCATCCTTCTGCTGAGAGCTCTTTATACTGAAATCTCCAGGCAGATAAGGCTCCACGCAGATGGAAGTACTGCTCCTATAGTAAATTGTGGGACCAGAGTTTGAGATGATAATCACTCGCTATTTATCCAGGATTGTGTCTTCTGTGAAGACCCTAGTATACCTCAGGGGACTAAATAATAATGAGATATACTGTATCTCACACACCTGAAGTATTACAGATCAGCTGTGATAATACATTCATGTTCTTATTGCATTTTGCAGTTACTAATGTGACCAAATAGCCTAAAGTGTATTAGCTTAATAACCATAAAAACCCCACAGATTTACAAAAATGTGCTACTTTCCTTTTTAAAAGGAACGCAGGCTTTGAAATGCTAACTTAAGTATTTTATTTTCTGTTCAAGAAGGAATTCATGCATTGGAAGAGTTAAGAAGTGTTTGTAGTGCTGAGAATCATATGAACTGCTCCTGTAAGCAACTACTTCACGGAACTGAAAGACAGCTAGTGATCCTTGCCTTGGGGTTAGCAATTTGATCTCTTTTTTTTCCATGACAATATGAACCTTATACATCATTTACATAATGCAACACACTTGCATTCTTATGCTTGGCTTTGGAGTTTAGATTAGTAACAGAAACAAGAGTTACATTGGTTAAACAATATAGATGTCATCTATTAAAATATTAGCTTTACTCATTGTCCCAGTGCAACCTCTTCACTAGAGCATTTGCTGTGTGGAGATGCAGTTCCTTCCACAGACCTTTCTAATAAAATTATATGTTGACTGAATGACATCAGGAGGTTGACTGACTCCTTCTATTGTCATAATGAAAACCAAAGAAATTTAGTCTATGGAATCTACCACAAAGCAAGAACATTATGACCTCATGCAACAAATATTAAAGATTTGCATGTTAAGAATCAACTAAAGAAAACAAAATGAAAGATGGGCTTATAGAAAGAACGAGAATAAAGCATCAGGTGTAAATTCCCTGTGTGTTTAAAAAAATTAAAATTGATAAGTTTTGAATTTTAAGTTTGAAAATCACTGTGTACTTTTGAAAATATTTGCTAAGAGACTCGTGAACAACACAAATCCAGTTTTAAGTACAAGACTGAGTAGCTAGTAACAAGAGGGTGCCTAGTACAGAAGAACTTACACATTTTGCCAGCATCTTAATTTGAGGGTAGCTATATGTTGGAGGCAGTTCCATCTGCCCAGATATTGTGAAATTCTGCTATCAATTTTTATGTGTTATCAATAGAATCTAGCACTGCCAAGCATGAACATTTTGAAATCTTCAACTAGACCATTAATTCTCACGACGTTGAAATAGGAATTGTGATATTTGAAATATACGCAGTATGCATTTCTTCCTACTGACATTTTAATTTATAATATTTATATCACATTCAGAGCTCATTTTGAGATATCCATGGACAAGAAAAAAAAAACACAGAAAAAAAGGAGAGAGGAAAAAGAAAGCTTCTTGTCTCCATAATCAAAGAAGTAGTAAGAGAAGCAATAGCAGCTGACAGAAGAGCCTGTTCTCCCAACTAAGTCCTTTAGATTATTTAGTGAACCAACACTATGTATACAGTGCCTCTAAGAGTGAGATTGCAGTTCACACACACGGGAAACAGTTTGAATGCTGCTAGAAGTGCACTACAGCATACAAAATAAGCCAGGCCAGAGGCATTTGGCCAATATTCCAGCCACCCTTTAGCAAATGAAGCTCACTTGCTCAGTGATACACTAGTTCCACAAGTCAGGGGTCTTGAAGGGTTGTTTTATTTAGTTAAAATTTATTTTAGCTAGAGATGTGATGTATAGAGTGTAGCACATTCCACTAGTTTCTTATCATTTCAGTTCCTTATCCAACTTAGAATAGTCCCCCCCATCTTTACTTTCATCTCTGTGATCATAAGAAATTTCTCAGGACAGTATCTTTTTTGTTCATTTTTAAATCAAATGTACAGAAAACACCCAAGGTAACAAAGCTCAACCACAAGTGGTATTTGCAGACACCTCTCACAGTACAGTTGTACCAGGCAGCTGCTGAAACCTAGTAAGCATTTGCAAAGTTTCCTGCATACTGAGGCCACCCTCTGCTGTGGAAGATACTTGCAAGCAGAGATGTGGGCAGAATTTTGACCTTTTTACATAAAAAATTTTAACAAATAAATTAAAAAAAAATAGAAAGGTTCCATCCAAATCACAGAGTCTAGCACTTGTATTGTCAAAATACTGTAAGAGTTCAGTACTGATGCAGCCTCACGCCACATGAGAAATAACAGCAGCATTGGTAGAGTGTGATAACGTGAATAGATTAGTTGCTAAACAGAAATCTTACTATCAATACAAAGATAGTCCACAACTTAAAATAGCAGTTTAAGCTCAGATTCCTAGAAGCAAGTAAAATCCTGCCTGTACAGTCACAGAAATTATACTACCTGGTTAAACTGAAGTAGTTTAACATGGGGCTACATAAGGGACCATATGACCTGAAACAAACAAAAAAACCCCACCAAACAAACAAGCAAAAAGCAGCACTGAAAGAGCAGCAAAGGACAGAAAGATGAACACAGAAGTGCCATTTCTGTAAACCTGAAGGGCTTGAGTGGAGCTCCAATACCCTCTCTCAGTACCATTGTATTACTGTTTGGGCTCCTCCCACAACGGGCCTTAGCAACAACGCAGCCACTTGGAATACACTCAGACATGTCTCTTTCAGACAAAGAACAAGGGAAAGAGGCACAATAGAATGCCACTTGGCACAAGAGTGTCTATCCCTTCCACTGCTAAATGCCAATGACTTTTGTATTTGTGCTTATGGGCAGTAAATCCTGTCTCCTTTGCCAGGAAACCCATCATACTGTGATTAAGGGAGGAGGGGTTTTCCATCTGCCTTATTCCCATAACAACTCTGGGTACTTCCAGAAACTATGTGAAGAGTTCAGAAAGACTACATTGTGTGAACATGTTTCCAACCAAATGCCATCAATCTGCCTGTTTGTAGTGTGGACAGTCAAGTTATCCCCATACCTGGGAAGTTTTGTGCTGTTTCCTTGCATTTCCTGCTGATCTGAAGAGCTGCAGAACTGCTGACCTGATAACAGACTGGTATGCACTCAAAACCTACTGCATCCCACCAGCTGATAGAAATTGCTCCCAGCAATTGAAAATCTAGCACTTACACATCTCTACCTATGGGATGCATTTCCTATCCTCCAGGACAGCACAGGCTTTCCTGCACCCAGACAGCTCTCAGAATTGTTGCAATGGCCTCCTCCTGAAACATGACATCAGTAACAACGGTCTCAGCTCACATGAAAGTCACCTACTCGCCCGTTCCAGAACGGAGAGGGAACAAGACTACAATAAATAGCAATGCCCCCCCCAAAGGAAGGTGATTGGACATAGAGCCACAGAGGTGCCAGGAATTATACCCACCTCCATATACTCAATATCCAAACCTAACTCCTCATGTCCTGTCAAATAAATGAGGACAGACAAGGCTCGTGGTTGGAATACACTGCACTTTGGCTTCCCTCAATTCTCATGAGAGAAAGTAGTTGTCTATCCTATGGTGTGGTCAGGGCTGGCACAGATGAACTAGGAGAATAAGGGAGCCATAAATCTGTCCCCTCTTCCTTCCTTGTGCCAAACAAACCACAAAGAGAAGGGAATGTGGACCCTGCTCATTTGTTATTCTAGAGGGCCTACAACTCAGCTTCCTAGCTCAAGAAGTCTTAAGCAAGCTTAAGCAAGCTCAGTGACTATACATCATGCATGGCTTGACACCTCTCCTTGACTCACTCATCCCAACACCACCTTTGTACAACACTCGGGATGAGCTGAAACAGTTCCACGGGAATCAAACGCTATGTGTGACAAAGAAAACCTGCAAGTGAAAATAACTAACCAACTATTGGGCTGTCAACCAAGACAAACTCTGTCAACTATTGTGTTTGCAGCACCACGCTGCATGTTCCAGTACTTGAAGTCATAGACTGTATACTTTACTGATCGATTTGCATACCGTATCGATCTCAAGGGTCGTATAATGTGTTTGATTTGTGGCACTTCTGCATAATTTTCTGATTAAGTTACTTATTTAACCTATTGACCTTTACTCTTAATTAAAGAGCCTATGTAAATGTTGAGCCGCAATCAGCTTGCACACTACCGAGTGGAATTTACATCTTGTGGAATTTACCTACTCTTGCAGGTTTGGCACTGACACTGTGTGGTGTGCAATGGACACTTTCCTCCTCTGAGGTTTACATTTGTGAAGCACCCTAGGAATCTAACTTTGCTTCCCATAACTTTCCAACAAAATTTCCTATAGGCATTTGGTCCTGTAAAAATAATGTACACAACAGAAATCCCTATTTGAAAAGCCTGAGAGAGCAGCAGTAAGTTAAAGCTGTGTGTAGTTGTCTTGTGCAACCAGTCGCTTGTACTGATTCCCACGGAGCACTTGAGAGCTGTGTGTTGGCTCAGAACTCCACTGTGCACACCATGCACACCTGTGCTGTACATACAGCACAGAATTGGTGGGGTTGGAAGGGACCCCAAAGCTGATCCAGCTCCAACCCCCTGCCATGGCAGGGACACCTCCCACTAGAGCAGGGTGCTCAGAGCCCCATCCAGC
>WYEA01015072.1:8627-21869 GCA_033558465.1 Alcedo atthis
GCAGCTCTTCTGCTGGAATGTGATTCATGTGAGGGGGAGGTTGGCTCTGGTGCTTGAAGTCTGTATTTCTTTTTTTTTTTTAATTTGAATATAGAGCTATTGTTGAAGGAAATAAAAAAGCTGAAGAAAGAAAATAAAAAGTTGTCTGCAGAAAGGAGAGCACTGAAAAGGGAATTAGCTGGATTAGACAAGGTAATTTATTTTAGGACAATAACAGTAGAAGATGTTTGGGGGGGGAAAAAAAGGACTTTTCTGCCTGAACTGAAATGTATTTTTAGGCTGAACATGTGCAGTTATCAATCAAAATGTGGTATGAAAAAGTGACTTTATAGCATTCTAGGAAAGCAATGGAAATGAAGGAGTTGCTGAAGCACCAGTGTCCTGCAGCAGTGCTTGGCTGAGAACAGGAGTCAGGCAGTTTTATTACACAACATTCTTTTCCACTCCCCCCTTGGTTGTCAGCTGCTTTTAGCTGCCAGTTGGTCCTGTTGGCCAGTGGTACTCATTTTAGGCTCTGTCAACTTTAATCCATCATCAATCTTACCCTTTTGAAGGTGAAAAATCAAACTTTTTAGTATGGTCATAAGTACCAGCTCCTGTTCTGAAATAGGATTTTCATTAGCAAAATATAGCTGTGCTTAATTTTCTAAGTGGATACCAGCAATTTATGAAGCAGTTGAGGTCTAAACATATTTTCTATCTATCTAGGCCTAGCTGTGGCATCCATTTTTCCCTCTTAAACTCTTTGGTATTGTCTTCCTCCAGTGCTAACATCCTCCTCCACAGTTTCCTCACCTCTCTCCTTGTTTCTTACCCTTTTTTCCATCATCCTGCAGCTTTCAGCTCAGCAAAGCTGTGCTGCCTGCTGGGCTGACCAGCCCCCAGCACTGTGTTTCTGCACAGGTGGGTTTGACACCATCCCCTCCTCATTTGGGACTTTCTGAGAAGTTTTTTTTTCCTTCTCTTAATCCATCTTTCCTATCAGCAGTCTGTATTTCAGGCTCTAAGAAGAATTCAGCTTGTGTGGCACCTGCAGGGAAGGTTTTTAGTGGTTATGTGGCTACAGCTGGTGGCTGCATCTTGCCAGAGCTGTGCTCAGCTGCTGCAGATCCAGAGAGATCCCTTCAGCTTGGCCATGGCAGAGATACTGAGCAGCTCTGGAGAGGACCTTGCAAAGAAACCTCAAGGTGACTGTTTTTGGGTTTTTCTAGGATTTTTTTGAAGAGGTGGAAGATCTCAAGCATGCCCTCCAGGAGCTGGTCAAGCTGAACAATGAGTATGAAAAGTGCTTGAAACAAATAAGTGTGATCTATAGACTTCCATACCCAGCACACTTGTAAGCACTGCTGAATGGCAAGTAGATTTTCCATTATATTCTTTACTTTCTGCAGCATTTAAACCTCCCACAGCTTGGGAATACTGTGGAACCAGTTATGTGACCCCAGTATGACAGCTGCTCTGAAAGAGCTTTTGTATTTTGTGCCTTTCATTTTTGTTTAATAATTTCATTTTAAATAAACTTTGGTCTGTTTTAATTAAGTTGCAAAACCTCTCTGTCACTGATTGCTGGAGTGGCTGTGGGTGTTCATGGGAACATCATCACATCTTTCTATTTTAATGGGAAGAAATTCCTCATCTGTGCTTTTCTGTGTAAAATCAAAGTGTAGTGTTCTTGTCAAGCTAAAGAAACTGCATCAGGAGTTTTCCCTCCTGATCCTTCACAGGAACAGATCCAGGTGGGGCTGGAATCTCTCCAGAGGAGACTCCACAGCCTCTCTGGGCAGCCTGGGCCAGGCTCTGCCACCCTCACAGGGAAGAAGTTTCTCCTCATGTTGAGGTGGAACCTTCTCTGCTCCAGTGTCTCCCCACTGCTCCTTGTGCTGTCACTGGGCATGGTCCCTCCCATCCCAACCATCTCTGGTTCTGTGAAGTTGCTGATCTCACCTTTTTTAAACCAATGTGTTTGCATCAGGCCTCTCCCATGTACTTGGAAGAAGCAGCAGTGAGGAATCCTTTCTCCTAACTGAGATCCTCAGGCTCTAGGAAGAAACCAGCCCCTGCTCTGACCTTCCTCACCAGCCAGAGGAGGAGGAGGAGGAGGAGGAGCAGTGATGTGTGCAGCAGCACAGCTGCAGCTTGCAGCATTCTGACAGCCTTGTTCTCCCCCTTCCCATCACCCCTGGCAGGACATGGGGTGCATGTGGGGTTCAGAGGAGAGCTGCCTGTGTTTGCTCTCTGCTGAAGCTCCTGCAGTGCAGGGGGGCTGAGGGAGGGAGGCAGGGCTTTCTCAGCCAAGAAGTGTCTGAGCTCACTCTGCACCCCTCACTTGCTGTGGTTTATTGATTCTTTTTTTCTCTTTTTTTATTGATCTGAGAAGCTGGAAATGCAGGGTACTGATGGGACAGTAACTTCCACATCTGCAGCAGGACTCCCAGGATATGAAGAGCTGGCAGCAGACTGGACAGGGAAGCTGGGTAGAAATTACCAGCTCCATGGCTTTGGCAGGTTTGCCTTGGAGATATTTTATTTTCTGCTAATTGCAAAGGGATGATTTTTGTTCTGTGTAGAGTGTTTTTTTTTTTTTTTTTTTTTCTTTTTTCTTTTTTTTCTTCCATTTAAAGGGATCATTTTAATTCCCAATATCTGGCTTTTAAAAAATACATTATTATGTATTTTTTTCTCTGTAGCTATTTGGACAACTCCCAGAGAAACTTGGTGTGTGAAAAAGACTGTAATGAAAAATCTTCCAGAGGATGCAGAGATACTGATAGCAAAAAGATTTATTTGTATTTATTTTTAATTAGTTTTAAGCTTAGCATAGGTTGTGAACAAGAAAAATCCCAGGGTTAGGTTGTTTTTTATTTTATAGCTGGGTTTTTTTGACATGCCTAACACAAGTTAAAACAACTTCTGCCTTTTCTGTTCAAATTCATACTGCTTTTGTTGCAAGAGGAGACTATCCAGGGCTATGAAAGCCTGATTCCAGGTTCTGGGGTAGGTGCAGTTAGTGCAGGATGAACCTGTGTGAATTTGAGTGCTCAGTTAGGATTGTCCTGCCTTTTGTCCTTGCAGCTGTGTGTGTGGGATGGATATTTGTGCCTTAACCTCACAATCTTTTTGTTGCTGGCTGAAATGCAGCTTAATTTGAAACAAGTGGATCATTGAGGAATTGTGACTCCTGGCCTTTCTGCTGCTAAGCTGGGTTTAGCTAGAGCTGAGTTAATTATTGCTCAAATGAAAGTTAAATAAAACACCTTAGGGGTGTTTGGTGCAGCCCAGAGCTGCCCTGCCCTGAATAAGGACTTGGTAGTGGTGACAGGGAAGCTGATGGTGAAAATCAGTGGCTGTTACCAGTGGGGGGTTTGGTTGGACAAATCATCCACTAATCACCTGTCAGGGTTTGATTCTGTGAGACATCAGTCAAGTGGAGCAGGGTGTGAGCAGCAATTTCATTCCATGCACATACCAGAGACCAGGATTTTGGGCAAGAATCCACCAATTTTGTGTCACTGGAATTTTGTCCTGGTGTTCTTAATACTTGGGGGCTAAAAGCACCACCTCTGTCTCCTGGAGTCCCTGGCACTGGCACCATTTCCCTCCTCAGGCTCAAGAGCTGGTGTGTGGAACCTGAGAGGTTGCAAAGCAAGGGCCAGTGTCTTGGTCTCCTCAGTGGGATACCTGTGGGCACTTCAACTGGGTGAGGGTAGAGTGGGGAGTTGTGTCAACTGCCTGCAAGCCAGGGGGACAACCAGTGAGTGCTGGGGCAGCTGTGGCTTGGCAGGGTCAAGATGTTTGCTTTGGGTGAGCTTTTAAGTGGCAAAAATAATGTTGAGGTTTCAGAATGGCCAAGGGCTCTGCACCAACCTTTGACCCCATCTCTGTTTTTTTTTCACTGTATGAAAAGAAGGATCACACCCCAAGCTCCTGTTCTGTGCCTGAAGGACAAGACCAACTTGGCTTTTGAGCCACAAGATGTATTTCCAAGCCTTTCAGCTCACCCTGTAGGCCTCCCATGGCACCTTTCCACAGGGGATGCTTAATAAACACTTCCTTTTGTGTTCTCTCCACAGGCATCTTGTGCTGATATGAAGCCCAACATGATCCTCTGACACTTTCCACCCAGGAGGGGAGAACTGAGCCACTGGGAAAGAGCCTTATGCTGGCACTGCAATGCTGAGCTCTGCTGGGAAGAGGCAGCTGTGTTTCCTGCTGAAGCTGGTTTGCTTTGTCAGCTCTGTGTTCATCTTCTGTGAATTTCTGATTTATTACGTGGTCATTTTTCAATGTGGATGGCCAGAGGTGAAAGGTGGAGCTCCTGTGGGGGAAGAGAATTCAACTGCAGTCCTGAAGGCCCTAGTTTTAGCTGATACTCACCTACTGGGGGCAATCAGAGGGCATTGGCTGGATAAACTAAGAAGGTAAGAATTCTTTTTTTTTTTTTTTTCTTGAATAATCTGTATTGGTTTTAGAGTTTCCAGCAGTAGCTGATGGGGCTCGAGTGCACCCACTACCCCTCACTTGGACAGCAAACCAGTAAGGAATGGGACTTACTGGGGCAGCACAGCCCTGTCATCACAGAGATGAGGAAGCTGGTAGAAGTTTTTCTCTGCAGTAGAAGAATCAGAGGCAGAATCACACTGACACCCAAAGAGAATCCAGTCCCATACCTACAGACCTGTGTTTGTGTGAACACAAGAGGGGAAAGGGCAGGATGCTGGGAAAAAAAGTGTTAATTCTGCCATGGTAGCAACACTGACAACTTTGGTCACAGAAGCTACTCACTAAACCTCATTTTTGACTAATTTTAATTGCATGTGAACGATTTCAGTGTGTAGGATCCATCTCCCCCTTCCTGCCAGGCTGTGTTTGTGTGCTGAGAGCTGAGGAGCCACAAGTCAGGCAGAGGTGACTGTGTCTGTCTTTTTTTCTCTTCCAGGGAATGGCAAATGGAAAGATCCTTCCAAACTGCTTTGTGGTTACTGCAGCCAGATATTGTTTTTATTCTGGGAGATGTCTTTGATGAAGGCAAATGGAGCTCCCCTCAGGTTTGGCATCAGCAGCTCTCAGCTCAAACACTGGGGATTTCTGGAGGGGCATGGGTGGCACAGGAAGGCAGACGAGGTGTGCAAAGCTTTGTTCTATAGTACTGGAGTTGTCCTGCTGGCATGGAGCCCTTCCATGGGCTTCTGTCCTTCAGGAACAGGCTGCTCCAGTGTGGGTCACCTCCATGGGGTCCTGTCCTCCAGGAACACACTGCTCCTTGCTGCCAGGCAAGCCCACCTTGGTGGTCCCTTTGGCTCGCTCATTTCTGGGTTTGCTTTTCCACACAGGCATGGGCAGATGATGTCAGGAGGTTTCAGAAGATGTTCAGGTGTCCAGTTTCCACTGAGCTGGTGGTTATCCTTGGCAATCATGATGTTGGATTTCATTATGAGTAAGTGTATTGGCTGAGAAGCCTTGGAGATGCTTCTCCTGGGGTTGGGCCTCCTAGGCAGAGAGGTGTCGAGTCTGAGCTCGTTCCCTCTCCTGTGAGCTCAGCACAGCACAGGGAAGTGTTCCCATGTCTGTGGGACAGCTGTGCCTACACTGGTGGGACTGGGACAGAAGGGGTGAGCCTGCTGGGTGGGTGTCTGCAGGGAGCAGGGACTGCACAGAGGGGCTGCAAACTGAAGCAGCTGAGTCAGATGATTTAGAGCCCCAGATGTGATCAGGAGACTGCAACAGCTCTGCTGGGAGAGACTGGGGGGGTGCAGCCTGGAGAGAAGGCTCTGGGGAGACCTTCCTGTGAAGGGGCCTGGCAGAAAGATGGGGACAGACTTTTCAGCAGGGCCTGTTGTGACAGGACAAGGGGGGATGGTTTGAAACTAAAAGAGGGGGATTTAGACTGGAGAGAAGGAGGAAATTTCTTATACCAAGGGTGGTGAGAGCCTGTGCTAGGCTGCCCAGAGAGGTGGTGGCTGCCCCATCCTTGGCACCATCCCAGGTGAGGCTGGACAACCTGAGCACCCTGCTTTGGCTGCAGATGGCCCTGCTCCCTGCAGGGAGGTTGGACCAGACCTTTGGAAGCCCCTTCTGCTGTTTGATTCCCTGAAGACACTCCAGAGGAGAATCAACCAGAAGTTCCATGGCAAGCTGAGGGATCTCTTGCCAGTGCCAGTCTGACCCCAGCTGTATTTTTTGCTGTCTCCCAGAGTGACCCCTTACAAGGTGAAGAGATTTGAAAAGGTTTTCAACTTCACTTCAGGAAAGCTGCTAACTCGAAAAGGAATCAAGTGAGTATATTTTTTTTTCAAAGGGTTTTTTCTTCTGTTTCCCAATATTTAGTGATGACTGAGCTAGCAGGACCAGAGTGATGGAAAACTGAGATCTGGAAGTGGGATTTCTAATGGGAATGCTTAATGAAGAGCCTTTTAAAAACTATTTTCTGTTCTTTTGTGCTGAGCCTATTCCATGTTGAACACCCAATGCTTCCTCCATCCCTGCAGCTGGCTAAGGAGCAGGAGCTCTGCTTTGAGCCTGGTAAATTCTAACAGTGGCTGTTTAAGTGGAAAAGTGCTGGGAGTCAGAAGCAAGTGCTGCACTTCCTTGCAGCTGGTAGTGACCCATGGCTGTAAAGGTAACAGAACAGGGCCTGGTGCAGGACACAAACAGCCCCCTCTGTGCTCACAAGTGTTTGATTTCAGTAACTTCTTTCATCTGCAGCACTCCATTGCTTGAGGAATTTGGAAACACAGCAGTTGCTTGGCCAAGGTTCTTCCATGGGGTGTGGTTGTAATGCCCTGGGTAGTTTTGGCTTCCAGCAGAGCTGCTTCCAGCTCTTGGCTCCTGGCTGTGTGTGTGGCTGCAGCCCCCTGCCCTGTGCCCCTCTTTACCTGCAGGAACCCACAGAATCCCAGCATGGTGGGGGTTGGAAGGGACCTCTGGAGATCATGGGGTCCAACCCCCCTGCCAGAGCAGGACAGAACTAGAGCAGCTCACTCAGAAATGCATCCAGACAGGGCTGAAAGTCTCCAGAGGAGACTCTCCAACCTCTCTGGGTGCCCCTGCTGGATGGAACAGGGGGGTGGCACCAGAGCATCTCAAGAGGAACCTTCCAACCCCCACCATTCCATGTGAATCTGTGTTGTCAGAAGTTATCCAAGCACAGCAGAATTCCCGTGTGCAGCTGCAGGTTGTGTGTCCAGTATCACATTAATGAATGGAAATGATCTGCATTATTTACTGAAACACTCCTGGAGAAGCTATTTAACCACAGATCTGGGGTAGAAAAGCAGCTGAATTTGCTAGAAGAGGAATATTTGTATTTTGACCAGTATCTTAACTGGAGGCATTCAGCTGATTCACATCTGCAACACTGAGTTGAACTGGGAATGGAGCTTTTGAGCCCTCAATGAGTGAACAGCTGGGAAGCTTGTGGCAGAAGTTCAATTGATTTGTAACCTACAGGGAAATCTTTCTGTTACAAATGCAATCTTGGGTTCTGTGTAGACACTGCAAAGTACAAAACCCAGTTTGTCCAGCAGCCAAAGGCAGCAATTCCAATTCCAGTTCCAGCAGCCTGCCAGGTAGAGCAGCAGCCGTGGCACGGGTGCTTGGAGGAGGATTCCCAGTGTGGCTTTTGGGATGCTGTCACTCTGCTGTTCTCTTGGGCTGTGTCCAGCTTGGCATGCTTCTTTTCCACAGCAAAACTCCTCCCCCTGCCCCCCTCCCTCCCCCTGGTGTTTTCCAGCTTCATCCTGGTGAACAGCGTGGCCATGGAGGGCGATGGCTGTGGCCTCTGCCATGCCTCAGAGCAGAAGCTTCTGGAGCTTTCCCACCAACTGAACTGCTCCCAGCAGGTGAGAGTCACTCGAGGGTCTGGTGACAGCCAGGCTGGGCTGCTGCACTGGGAATACTGGTGCTGCAGCAATGCTCAGGGGGTAACTAAAGCTCTCCTGGAAGAAATAATCTGTGTGTGGATTGATTTTATCCACAGAAACCCAGTCATCCCAGCAAGAGATGCAGCAACGTGGAAAAGCTCCCAGCTTCGGACCCCATCCTTTTGCAGGTGTGTCAAAGAGGTGGGGTGAGGTGACAGCTCAGGGTGTTTTTAGTGTGTTTATTCTCACTCTGGAGAGGCTGGATCATGAACTTTTTGATCCTGGCTTTTTGTCCCAGCATTACCCTCTGTATCGGAAGAGCGATGCCCAGTGCAGCGGAGAGGATTCTGCTCCTCCAGAGGAGAAGAGCATCCCATTTAAGGAGAAGTATGATGTGCTGTCTCAGGAGGCATCACAGAAGGTTTGTTACTGGGTGGGAGGGAGAGGGGACAAAAGTCTAGAGATAGAGACATGAAAAATAATGGAGAGAGCCAGCTGAGACCAAGGGAGAGGCAGCTCCTTGGAGCTGCTCCCCAGGATCCTTGTGACCGTGGCCTCCGTTCTGCTGCTTGCCCAGATCCAGGCTCCAGGTCTCAGCACTTTGTGCCCTGTGCAGATTATCCACTGACCCAAACAAGCAGCTCAGAAAGTGCTGCCTTTGCTCAATCAGAACCACCAGAAAAGGGGAAGACAAAGTATTCCCTAAGAAAGAAGAAATCATAATCTAATGGTCAATATCTGTTTCCTTCTGTGTAAATGTTTTCAAGATTGGCAGTGAATCTGACATTCAACCCTTGTAAGAACATCAGACTTTGTCCTCATTTCATTCTGCAAGGAGGAAAAACCCAACAAAACCTTTTCTTAAGCTCAGTTTCTTTCTGTTGCTGCCTCTGTGCTGGTGCTTGACCGTTGTGTGTTCCAGCTGATGTGGTGGTTTCGTCCCCGTTTGGTTCTCAGTGGCCACACACACAGTGCTTGTGAGGTGCTGCACGCAGGGAACATCCCAGAAATCAGTGTCCCCTCGTTCAGTTGGAGGAATAGAAACAACCCTAGTTTCATCATGGTAAGTTTTAATTAAAGTCTTTCTTTTGTTTATTATTATATATTTGTTTTTTTTTTCTCAGGTAACTTTCATAAATAAACCCAACATGGCAGTCAGCTATATTTCAAAACTGATTCTACCTGTAAAAACAAAACCCCAAAACAAAACAACAAAAAGAAATTAAAAAAGAAAGAAACTCAGTTTCCTACCCACCCAGACACACTGGGCAACGTTCAGCCGTGGAGCCCGGTGGCCACTGCAGTACAAAGCTGCTCCTCAGGCTCCCAGCCCATCTGGGTACAATCACCCAACAGCTGCCTTGTTGAGGGTGTTGTAAACTCTGCTGCCCTGTGAAAACCATCAGGGTTGTGCCCAGAGCAGCAGAAAGTGGAGTTTGGGTTGGTTGAGTTACCAGCTTCACCTGTCGTGTTCCCCACCTCGGCCCCCTCTGCACGGGCGTGTGCGGGGGAACCATCGGCCACGTGCTGGTGTTTGGCCTCCAGCCCACCTGGCAGCCTCAGTGCTCAGAGCCTCAGAGATGAAATGAGCACAGCTCCCCCGCTCAGAAAGAAAGCAGAGTTCTTAGAAACTTGGGAGTAAGAAGCAGAATCTACACTCTGTTTAGTCTGTGACTTGGAAGGGGGGAAAAGCATCCGACTGTTGTTTGTTCCTGTTGAGTTTGGGCTGCATAATGCACAGAGAACCTCAACCTTTTCACCTGGTTTATGCAACTGTTAGTATTTCTTGCTGAAAGTAGTTCTGTTCCTGAGAGTAGCTGCCTGAGAGGCTCTCTGCACATGCCAGACAGTGCATCTTCACTGCAGAACAGGAGGCTGGCTGATGGGAGCTGCACTGTCCCCACTCCTGTTCTAACCTGGCCTCGGCCCATTCTAAACTGGACTCTGAACTGCCAGGTCCAGCCAAGACCCAACATCCTTTTTTCACTGGGGGTCAGTTGTGATCTGGGTTAGCCAAGGTGTTTGTTGCAGGGTGTGCTCGTGGGGAGGAGGGTTCAGGGGCAGGAAGGGGGATGTTCACAGACCCCAACTTCAGCCCAGGGGTCAGGCAGCTAAAGTCAGGCTTCTCCTGAAGGCAGGCTGGATGAGGAGCCCACCTCTATCTGCACTGGATGGAACAGAGGGAGGACTGGGCTCTGGGCTAATGTTGGCCTGGTGGCTGTTCCAGTTAGTGCTCAAGGAGGGCACTGGTCCTAGGAAACGGGTCCCAAGCCCTGCCCCAGAGCAGATGTGGGAGTTGGGCTGGTTGCTGCCCGCTCATAAGCCCTGCTAACAGCCAAGTGACTCTTACTGTTTCTCTTGCAGGGCAGCATAACACCAACTGACTTCTCCCTGCACAAGTGCTTCCTCCCCTACGAGAGCAGAGTCCTGACCCTGTACTGTGCAGCGGGTGCTCTGCTCCTCCTCCTCACACTAGCTCATTTCCAGCTGCTCACTCCACCAGTTTGGTTTGCTCAGCGTTTAATCAGTAAGCATAAAGCAGTATGAAGAGCCAGACATCTGCATTCAGTCACTGCAATACCAAAGCTGAGAACAGTCAAACATCAGACTATATTCATGCCAGCAAATGACCTAGTTTGAGTGCTAGTCTGAAGGCAGGTTGCATTACACACACCACAGAAGTCCTATACAGCTGCTATGACTACTACAGGATCAATAACTGAAATGGTCCATGCTGTACAAAAATACTGTATTCTACAATCAGATCAGTCCTTTTCCTGCTATAGAATTAATTTTTTTTCGTATCAAATATGTATATTAAAAGTGTAACTGTACATATGTAAATCCTACCAGCCTTGTCACTGCTCTGCACTCGTGTCTCACCTCTGCAACTGGAACCCTTCCTCTGCTTTATTGCTGCGTGGCCCTGCTGCTGCCCTAGCTGGAGGTGAGGGGCAGGCACAAACCAGAAGCTGCTGTGGGTTTCCAGAGCCTTTGCAGGATCTCCTGCTGGGAGGGACTGTGGCTGGGGAGGAGAAATCTTCCAGTTCCTGACAGTGTCATCCTTAGCTGACTACAGCTGGCAGTTGGCATCTACCAGACAACAAAGGGAAGAAGCTCCTGGATCCAGTTTGCTGAGAAACCTGCTTACAAAATAAATAAATCAGGGTGACACCTCAAGCTGCTGTTTTTGAGAAGATGGGCTATGATGAGCTCAAAAAAACCAAAACAGAGGGCCCTGGTGCATCCCGGAGAGCTGCGGGGTGAGGGGCCCCCGGGTGCCGGTCTGCTGGGAGAAGGAAGGTCAAGTACAGCTGCAGTAACATTGTCCTAGGCTGGGGCAGACAAGCAGGGGGATTCCTGCCGGGTTTCTGAGCTCCTCGAGTCACATTTCCAAGGGATGCGGCCGCTGGGACAAGTCTGAGCTCGGCCTCTGGGAGCGCTGTGTGTGAGGGAAGAGGCGATAGAGCTGCCGCGTCTCCCCCAGCCAGGGGAAGCCCGAGGGGCTCGGTCACACCCGGACTGGTGCCGGCCACCCAGCTTTGCACCTTCTGAGGAGCAGCTGCTGGCTACACTGAGCATCTGGGTATCAAACACCTCTCTGGGCAAAGAAGCGAGTTCTCAATTAGGCTGTAGTTGGAGTTTCAAAACGCCTGGTTGGTTTAATAACTAACACCTCTGCTTGGAGTAAAAAGTGACCTGAAGCTCCTGCTGTCTCTGCCGGTGGGGGGATGGGTTAACTCTCCATCTCTCCCTCAATTCCAATTGAAAGGTGAGGGGGGCAGTGGTCCCAGGTGTGGTGAAACACTCTGTGAAGTAATGTAGTCTAACACTTCTCTAGGTTTCTGTTATTGCAACTGTAATTGTAGACATTTGTACAGGTTATCTTGGACACAGGAAAAGTTTATAGTCACAGACATAAAACACCTATGTATAAAATATAAAGCAGTGTTATAGTTACTAAAAAGGACATGCCTTATTGCTACAGCAATTCTTGCTTTTTATATATTGTACTGTACCACAACTTGTTTTGAGAATGTCATTTGCATAAATTATTCAAGTTTGAGAAATATTCACACGTTTCGATTCTACAATATTTATAATAAAACCATTTTCTAATGTGTCTCTTTATTAAAAGAGAAATAAAAATGTCATCTTGTAATTCTCTTAGGCCAGACACAAGGGTTTAGACACCTTTTTTTTTTGTCTTTTTTTTTCCTTTTTTTGTCTTTTTTTTTTTCTTTCTGGCTATTTACTCGCACAACGAAAGCCGCTGTTGGTACAAAGATCGAAGAGCTCTAGAGAATGGTGCTTTACACGTTCACAATCGGGCCGGGCCATTGTGAAGTTCTAAGAATGACCAAAGAATTACCAAACATAGTATTCTTCTTCTTTTTTTTTTTTTTTTTTTTCTTTTTTTTTTTTCTAGAAAGGAAAGAAAAGAAATCCTTGGTTCCCATTAAAACAACACCAGGTTGCAATTTGGACGCTTCGATGGATTCCAATGTTTTAAAGCTGAGGCTCCCAAAGAGAAAGGCATGTTTGCTGCAATCCGGTGACTGGAATACCTTGCTTGGAAAGGTAAGTGGTTAATTTGCATAATTTATAATTTTTTTTTATACTAAAGAGCATTTTTTTTTTATATAAACCAGAAAAAAAACCCTAAACTCTACAGATAAAGTTCTCACCTCCAGTCACTGCTGCAGGTGAGGTTGACATCAAGCTGTACAGCGCAATCAAAAACATACTTACATCTTAGCTCATTTTACAGGTACAGCCATAATCAAGGCACAAAGATCTTCTACAAGTATTTTTCTTCAATAAAGTTGTACAAAATAATATTACATTTTACAGTCTGTACAATATAATAAACCAGCAGTAAAACAAAACCAAACCAAAAAATATATATATATATAGGGGGGGGAGAGGACCGTTGTCCAAGAATGATCGGAACTAAAAGGATCATTTGTGGACAGCACAAATAACCTAAGTGAGGGGGGGGAGTTTTTTTTCTGCCTCACTGTGACAGGCTGAAAAAGGAGCTGTAATTCAAAAGCCTGAGGTGTGCAGAACTCTTGGCTCCAAAACCCCAGAAAAAAATTGCTTTGTCTTCACTGTTCCTCTCGGGATCTACTCTACTGTCCTGTGCCAGTCACGGCTTAAAAGAGGAGGTCACTTGATCAGTTGACCTGCAACTCAGAAATGCTAAAAACTGTGACAGAGTAATAAATATTGTGGTGCTGCTACATTGTGTGTCTACTTCCTCAACAGTATTTAATAACCTGATACAAAGTGCATTAATATTTTTTTTTCTTTTTTTTTTTTCCCCACTCGCCTCTGCCCTGCACTCTCCGACTCTCTTATGTCGAATTAAGTCAATGCC
>WYEA01015074.1:5158-15727 GCA_033558465.1 Alcedo atthis
CATTTTTAATATTTATTATAAACAATATTTTATATTGTTTATAATAAATATTTTATATTGTTTATGTTTTTTACATAAAACACAAGTATTGTCCAGATCCCCAAACTGTGTTTTGTTGTTTGTTTTTTTTTTGTAAAAGTACCTGCACCTGCTTTCCTATTTAAACTAACTTTCCAGAATTTAATGTGGAAAAAAAGTAATTTTTCAATACCACTAGTTGCAAGAGTAGCAGCAAAATGTGGTCTTACTGTTGTGATTCTCAAACCTCACTTGCTTAGTTTATTTTTCTAAAATAGCTAAAGTACTAGCTAAATTTAAAAAAACTTGACATTTACTTGCAGTACACTTCCAGTATGGATCTTTTTTTGTTTGTTTGTTCTGTATTCTCCGTGTTCAGAAAGCATAGGAGATATTTTTGTTAATTGAAATTTAAATAGCATTTTTGAACATCTTTCTCTTCTTATTTTCTAAAGAGCACTTATGGAAGTGTGTTTAGAAATGCTGTACTGAAAGTTTTCACCTTTTTCACTGTCTGCTCCTCTTCCTTGCAGTTCCTGGAACTTCCAGTTGAGAGCTGGGTCCTATTCCTGCAAACATTAACTATATAATCAGGGACAATTCTTCTACAGACCTTCAAGGCTACTGAAGCAAGCTGGGAAAAGAGGCAGCAGTGTTCCTGCTTTTCCAGCTGAGCACTAAGGGGCTGAGTGATTAGGATGCATGCCCAGTGTCAGAAATGTTTGCTGCAGTACCAGGAACTGGACAGAAGTCTTCATTGGCCTAGGCTCCTGATTTCAATACAGACCCCCTTTCTCTCTGTGAAACCTTACTCTCTCTTAAAGGTATTCAAGGTTCAGAATGGTCAAACATGAATATTTGAACACATACTTCTTGAATTGGTTATATTTCAACAAACTTAAAAAGAAAAAAAGCAAAAAAATCCTGTCAATATTCTGTTTTTAAAGGCCATTAAATAGTCTGGGCCTAGAGGTTAGGCCACACTTTCAAAAGCTTTTGCCAGAAAAAATACCTTCCTTACACAAACAAATCAATATTTGTGTGTCCTAGCTGGATATTTGCATGAACAAATATGAGTTTTGCCTGGGCAAACACTGGTACATGAAGGTTCCACTGGCATGTCTTTAGCAAAACATGTTTTCTAGCAATAAGTAGACTGTTTTGAAAGCATAGTCATTATGATTTAAGAAGAATGATGTTTTTCATATTAGTAATATATGGTGAAATAATAAACTAGTGGGACAGAGCAGAGATGTTTGACTCCACATTTTTACTAACTTTTCAACTTTAATAAAGCTTCCTCTAAGAAAGTTATCATGTGCAACTTTTGCAGTGTACTCTGCATTTTTGCCATCATTTCTAGATGCAAGTTCTCCTCCATAAATAATTAAGCCAATGTATTTAACTGCTTGGTTTTGAATGAAATGCTTTGATTGGAAATTCGAGGCATTAAACCAACAGCTTTTGAGGGGGCAGGGAAAAGAGAAAAATCCTGTGATTTTAATTTGTCATAGAAAGACTGTATTCTTTTCCATAGGATTTGTCTTGTGCTGTCCTTGCTGCCTGTAGCTTCTCACCACCATCAAATGGAAGATCCTGACTTGAGAACTGGAGACTCTCCAAAATGTATGGAACTGAAATCAAAATAAATATCCTTCCACCTGCACTGCAATTCTTCTGTTCAGACTGGGAGGTCTTGAAGAAGTGTCTCCTTGATCTCTTTTAGTGCCTTGGAATTCCATCCAGAAAAAGAACCATGTGTAAGTAAGTGCAAGTAAGTAAACTTAAAACTGCAATCCAAAACACACTGTCTGCTTGCTACCAACTCAGAGGAGTGTTTAAATTCTACAGTATGACTTATTTTTTTTTTATTTAGAGATTCTTTAGTATCTGAAACATGTGCCTCTCCCAACCATCTTATGAAGCCCTTTTTCATCCCCTTCCTTCAGAAAAGGGCTATGAGAGACAGATCTACCCTACTAACTAGATAATTTCTATGAACAGTGAAAAATCTGTACTGATTTCTTCCTTGACTTACTCCTTCCCTTTGCAAACTCAGTTAGGAAGAATTTCTTCATCCTTGGAAGTTTTTAAGGCCAGGCTGGATGGGGGTCTGAGCAAACTGACCTAGTGAGAGGTGTCCCTGGCCTTGGCAGGGGGGTTGGAATTAGATGATGTCTCTGAACTCAGGTCTCTAGTTGTACCTGCTCTTGTAGTAAATTACCTGCTGTGTGGGCACGTTTTCCATGCCTGCTTATGAGACTATCAGGCAATTTTGAGAGTCCTATCAAAGTCAAACCCACTTTGGCTGGATTCTGATACCCCAACTGTGCTACAGCAGCTTAACTCTATTGCTTTAATGTTTTCTTTAATGTATGGAAGTTCCTATGTGATTTGTAATTGACTAAAGGAGTAGATAGCCACAGATGCCAAAACAGAGTCTTGATATGTGTCATGGCAATTACAAATTGTCACATCAGTCAGAATTTTGTGAATTAACATTCCTCTCTGAAAACTGCCAATTTCAGCATAGTACGTGTCAAAACTTTCTCTTTTTTTTTTTTTTTAGTTTTCTTTGTCCATTTTAAAATCAGGCAAATAATATGTTTAGTAAGGCAGATCTTTTATCTATATTGGTCCCTGAGAAAGACTGTGGTTGTTGGGGTGTATGTTGCCAGCTCCTTGAGGGAAATTGTGCTTGTTGCTCATATTTGTTGCTAATACAATGAATTGTATGACCCTGACCTGTTGTATGAAGACAGGCTGAGGTAGAATTTTTTCACTGTGGGGGTGGTGAGACACTGGAACAGGTTGCCCAGGGAGGTTGTACATAACCCAACACTGGAAGTGTTCCAGATCAGGTTGGATGGGGCTTTGAGCACCCCAGTCTAGCAGGAGGTGTCCCTGCCTATGGCAGGAGGCTTGGAACATATTTTGGTTATTTATATGCCCAGAAGTTCCTGCTTCCAATAGCAATTGCAGCAGCAGTAGTGACTGTGGCACAGAACCATTTCACAGACCCTTTCACCCCCTGTTTTCACTTGGGTAAAGCAAGAACTAAGCACTGTAATCACTGGGAGTAAAGGAGAGCCTGTGAGGCTGGAGAATCCCCTGTAGTAGTTGCAGAGCTGTCTGTGGTGCCTCTCAGAATAAGGACTCTGATATAAGGGGCAGCTCAGGCTGTTGAAACTGGTCTTCCTAGATTTCTTCAAGGGAGAATTACTTAATCACTTGGGGATCTTTCAGCTTCAGGAAGCAAAGTGGCAAGCAATAAAAAGCTCATTTTGTACAGTTCTGATGAGTTGTGTGGGCCAGTCAAAAGGGAACAAATACTTCTGAGAAGGCTTTGAATGAATATGAGTGGATCTCTGGTTATCATCCAATTGGGAAACAAGTCATCTCCTTTGTAACATTTTCAATTTTTTCAATTGCTCATTGTTGCTTGTGGTTCTGGTTCCCAGGACTTGGTGACCATAATTCTTCATTTGAAAGCAAAGACTTCTATTTCAATTTATGTAAGATGTGTTAAGATATGGGAAAAAAAAATTATTTAAAAAATTGCAGAGAACACTGGTTTATAAAAGGCATCTTATTGCAGTCAGGACTGAATAAAATATTACTTTTGCTTCAGCAGTAAAGACTGTGACACACCTTCCTGCATTTCATTTCCCATATCACATGTTTGAGGTGTGATCAGTGGGTTCTTGCCATTCTTTAAGTGGTTTAACTGAAGAATTTCATCTTAAGCAAGAGATTTCTATCCTTTTGTATACCAGTTGAACACTCATTAAGACATCATATCAAGTAATTATGCACTATCCTGTGTATTTATTGTCATAATAATTCTGTATTGCAATAAAGATAAGAGAAGGTTAAGGTTCATCTACATTCAAAACAATACTCTTCCTTCCTTCAAAGATAAAAAATACACATATGTGACTAGTGTCATTTGTGGAATAATTTTTTATGCAAGAAATTCTGTCCTCTGCAGTAAAGTCCTTATCTTTGCTTCTCTTATCTCCACAGGTCAGCAGTGTAACTAAGCTTTGGTGTGTAATTCTTGCTGTCTCTAGGAAAGCAAGCTCACAGGTAACCACAGATGCATTTTCTATTACTAAATTCTGACCTTAGAATAATGACAAAAAGGTACAAAGACTAAGAGAAAGAAGAAAAAATGAGAGCATAACCTAAATACTGTATGAGACAAAGTACTTAAAGTAAAATGAGCAACCTGATCTAGTTGAAGATGCCCCTGCTGACTGCAGAGGTGGTTGGACTAACTGAACATTAAAGATCCCTTTGAATCAAAACTGTTCTCTGAAAATCCTCTGCAGAGTCAGGTCTGCAGTGGTCACAGTGAAGCTTGGAGACAATGTGACAGTGGGCAAAATCCTAAGATTTATATAAAATAGCTGTTAATTTCTCTGGTGCTTCTCCTCCTAACATGTTTTACTTCTCATTTGGCTTCTGTTACTGCTCTTCATTGGACTAAACTGGAGATATGTTAAGGTATCATAGTATGTGGAGCAGAACAGGTCACATTACTTCTCCAAGTAAATCAGATAAATGGAACATCAAGAGGCTTCTCTCCTCTCCCTCCTATCTACTACTCAGATTCTAGAAGACAAAAAGGCTAGCACATTTTTTTGGCACAAGAACACTTCCAGATTGTGTCTTATTTCTTTGAACTATGCAGGCTAAGATAATGATATAAAGATAATTATATTTCATGCTTCAAACTGAAATTGATAGGAAAGAAATACCCTTCTGTGTGGAGCTTTTACATTGTGTTTAAAGCATTTGTTATTAGCTGAAGCCAGAAAGACCTATGAATGTATTTAAAGAATACATTTAAATAATGGAGAATGCAACCAGCACTAAGAAAAAAAAAAAATAAAATCTCTTTCTCTCCTTATATTAATTAATTTTATATTTTGTTGATGCATCAACAGCAAAGTCACCAGTGTCCATTCCCATGCTGATCATCAGTGTAGCAGAAAGTTGATTCACCAGCTTCAAAATACTGTTTCCAGAAAAAAGGTAAGAGCAAGAACTCAGTTCACTAAGTTCCTTACTAAATTCAAAATTCCTTACTAAATGAAAAAACAAATGCTTCAAATCTTTTTTTTTTTTTTTTTTTACTGAAAGAATTGTCAGACATTGGCACAGGCTGCCCAGGGAGGTGGCTGAGTCACCATCCCTGGATGTGTTTAAAAGCCACACAGATGTGGTTCTTGGGGACACACAAGACTTGTGTGTGACAGCTGGCAGGACAAGACTAACATCATGCCTAGTGAAATAAATCAAAGCCATCTCCTGAAAACTAAGAGTGGTAGTGGATGGAGATCTATTGTGCTGCACCCAAAATATCTGAGATATTATTCTTTTTTTCACCTATAATACTCTTGATGCAGATGCCTTCATGAGACAAAACTTAAATGGCACTGAAAATCTTACATTACCAAAGAAGAAGGAGGGATTCCTTTGTTGCCTTCCTTTTCCCTCCAGAGTGGATTTTGTAAAATTCTGGGGATTTTATAAAACTATGGAAATCTAGTGTTTTCTTCTTGTCCATTAAACTTACAGAATTATTGGATATTTTTCTTCCCTGTCACCAAATGGTTTTGATACTTTAAATTTGAATCACCGTAAGGTCTAAAAGCTGTGGTAAATAAATAAATGATATCATTTTGGGGTTAGTTTCAAATTTTTGATTTGCAAAAAGGAATGGGATATCAAAATCACCAGCCCCTCATAAGGACAATTCTTTTACACTGTTGTGCCAAGGCAGTGCTGCAGAACATAAAGCTGTGCAGCTGGGAAAGGAGCTGGGGCAGCATCTGACAGGGTGTCTGCCAAAGCAGTTTGCTTTTCCACCTCTTGCTGTACACACCATGAAGCTGAGCCCTGGCAGAAGCTCTTTGAGGGAAAGGGTGTTATTAGGTCTCCCTGCCCTCTGTGACTGGCACTGTGACTGTAGCTGCCTGATTAGCAGAATTGCTGATCATAATTTTCAGTCTTGAAATTGTGGGGCTGTGTTTTCAGTTTTGCTTTGCTTTGTTGTTGGAGACCAGGACAATAATTCATGATGAAGCTACAATAAAAAAAAAACCCACAAAACAAAAACCTTTGCTAAGCAGTTGGTATTCAGTTCTCCAACAGGCAGAATTTAGAATAAAAGGTTAGCAACATTTTGGCAGTGTTTTCCTCAGGCTTTCTCTTGTATTTCTGCCAAATATCTCACAAGGCTCAGATTTGATTAAAATGGCAATGCTCTCTGCTACTTGAATGTAATTAGAGCCATTCATTACAGCTTTAGTTGACAGTTTGGCAACCTGTACATTTTTCTGTACATGGACAGCATTCCATGGAAACAGTTCAAGGGAAGAGTGCAAGGAGAGGGTCCTCTCTTCAACTGCAGCAAACAGGAGGGCTGCCTGTGTTTAGAGAAGTTTATGAGTTTCCAAACTGTCATTTGAAGCTGCTCTAATTAGATTAACATATCAGAGCACAGCATTTCTTGTGAGCCAGCTCCTGCTCTGTAGTTATCACATACTCCATAGGACTGTGAAGTTTTTCTATTGCAAATCACTCTATTTTGCTGCCATTAACCTCAGTCTTAGAACACTGTTGGATGGAAAGTAAATCAAGAAAATTTGTTTGCCTATGTAAATCTCTTCTGCAGGTCAGCTTTTTTTTTTTTTTTTTCAGAATTTAGAAGATTTTTAATCTGCTTGAATTTCCCACCCTTTCCAGTGTCTGTTAAATAGAACACAACTCCAATAAAGTCAGAGTGGTCTTGGGCATCTTTTGGGTTCTAATGAACTAGATCTTCCAGTTCACAATATTAAGTCAACTATTATAACTTTCATTTTTCATTCTTCTGTGCCATGCCCAAGAGCTGCTAACACAGATCAGACAACATCATTTAAGACATATTCCAAATAATCTGAAAACACAAACCCTGTTGATTCCAACCAAGTTTTTCTTGTGATTAAAGCAGGAAAGACGTAGATCCAAGTCTGATGAGAGCAACTCTTTGTTTCCCTTGTGCCTCATCCCTGTGAAAGGGAAAGGAAGAGCTCAGATTAATGGATGAAACAATCTGTAGTTTAGTTTTGCATTGCCTGTTGCTGGGCTACTTCACTCTGAGAACCAGGGGATGATAGCCTCATTGCCCTTTTGGTTTCATGGCAAACTGAATACCAAGGCTTTGCAGGAGAGTGGGTGCATCTGGATGAAAAATGGGTTCAAAGTTGGGAGAGCCTTGAAGTAATTTGTTTGTTTACAGAATTGCACACAAAGCCCCATTCCTCTCAACAGCAACAGGAAAATGCAGATCATGAGCTTCTGCCAAAGCATCCCACCAGAAACTTTAACCATGTGCCAGAGAAACATCTATCTCTTTCTGCCTCAATTCCTTTATCCTCTGACATTTAACTGCTTTCCTCATTCCCAGCCTTATTAGACATCCCTGAGTTCAGAATCTTAGAGAACCTCTTAACTCTGGGTAGATCCATGTCTCTGAGCCAGGCAGTTAGAAATGCATTTTCTTTTTTGCTGTGCAAGCAGTGTGCATTGCAGAGCAGTCACAGCTCAGGACATGAAGGGCTGACTGCCAGTCCTTTCCTCACAGCTTTTCTTACCCTCCCTGAGTCTACTTTTACAGTACCTATGATGACCCTTGGGGTAATTGCTTGCTGTGTCTGTTCTGCTTTGTCTAAAGCTTTGTGTATTTCTACATTCAGTTTGTTACAGGCTGTACTTCTCTTGCAAACAGCTGCTGCCACACAGAACTGCTATAATCTTATGGGATAGCACTGATTTTACCATGTTTGAGTGAATTCACACCTTTAAGTAAACCAGCTACACTGGTAAAAGACCAGCAGACATTTATTGCCTCTAATGGTGTCCAGCAGACATACTTCTGAAATCCAGCCTACAGCTATGGAGCCTGAGGCCATGGAACGAGTCCCAGGGTAACCAATGCCAAACATACATGAAATTAGCAGAATAATCACAAATGTGTTGTATTCTCCCTGTCACAACTTGTCAGCTCATCGTTGCAAAGACTTTTTATTCCCATTCCATCCTTTGTGGAATCTCCTTCTGTGTGATCATCTTTCTTTTCCACAGAGGATGGAAAGCACAGCTTTCAGGTGTTGTTTGGTTTGGCTGAGGGCCTCCCAGGAAATACCTGCACAAGTGTTTCTAACTCATAAATTGGGATATTGCTGGTAGCCCAACTGTATTTGGTGCCCAGCTCTGGAAAAATGTGTCACAGCTGTGTTATGTTCTCCCATGGGCTAGTCTGTTTTAACCTGCTTCCCATGGGAATGCAGTAAATACATAACAGTTCTGAAACTTTGCCTGTGCTTCTGAAGCACTTTAAGGCAGTTCTGTCTCAAATTTTCTCTGAAATAGGTATTCACTCAGATGCAAGAAGTCACTCAAGTCACCTGAAGAAGCACCCTCAGCTCTGTGTGTTCTTTTCCCGAGCCACAAACATTAGTATCTGTGTTGAATATAAAAGGGCATTTGAAACATTTGTAGGTTAAGGTACCCAACTTGACTCTGAAATCACAGGGTCTATCAAAAGCAAAGTGAAATATTCTGCAGGGAGCTCTGTGGTTACCTTTTTTCCACAAGTTTGCTAGTAACTCACATGGGAATTCCCTCATCTGTATTGCAGTTTGCACTTAACATGGTGACTTAGAGATGGTCACAAATGGCCTTCACAGGAATTCCCTACCTGGTTAAGATTCTCAGAGCCATTTATTATCTACATGAGCTAGCTCCTGATGTGATCCATTCTTCTGCTCCTTGGATGCTCTGGAAGATGTGTTGGGCAGTGAATGTGAATGATAAGGTGTCTTGGGGCTTTGGGATTTGCTGTTGGTCAGGAATATACAGGTAATATCCAGATAAAATCATAACTCGCTAGTCTCAAGTCAGGTTAGGGTTACTAAGGCATACATTTATGCATACAATGTAGGTAATTCACTTATAATAGTTTTTAAAAGACATAGGGAAGAAAACTCAGGCTCAATCCCTCAAAAATTACATCAGAAAGGTTGCTTTTTCTCCCTCTTTCTTCTTGCCCATGTAGCTTGCTGTTCCTACTGAAAGGGCTATCCAGTTCAATCCTTCATACACTCTCCACCTTAGTGGACCATCAGAGCTTTCAAGAGGTTCTTGATAAATTCTTTCACTCAAAAACCCATTCCAGAATTCTTCTTATATAAAATAAATGTAATTTCTCTTCCTTGTGATCTTCAAATCACTCTCTGTTAAACTAAGAGTGATTTCCTTCACGGCTCTGCTAACTGAAAGAGAAAATGAATTCCCATCCTCTCAACTTTGGTGTTTTTTTAGACATCTTTCCCTGTGAAACATCATCATGTGGACTTCTCATCTGCTAGAAATCAGCACGTTAACAAACATCCTGGTCACAGATTCGTGGGGAGTTAAGTGCAGGTAGAGAATTTTTGGCTCTTGGTTGAAATGACACACCATGGCACTTGACTCCTGCAATTTGATTCTCACCCTTAGCCTTTCTCACTCTGAGCTGCCTGTAACACAGCTCAGCCTCAGCTCTCCCTCTCCTCTGAGCCCTGTGCCTGAGGCTGTGCCCACATTCTGTGTGGCAGAGCTAGCTCTGCATTCACTGTGGCATTAAGATGCTGCCAGCTTCCTAGAAAGGAGCTGATCCCATCATAGATGCAATTGATTAGGCTGCTCTTGTAATTGATTAGGAGGCTCCAAGTGCCCACTTTGCTCCTCTGAATGTGCAGGGTGGCTAGAATTGGAAGGAGTTTATGCACGGGTGCCTGCACTGCAGACTGCTTCAGTGCTGTGTGTGCAAAACAGCAGAATTGGAGTGGTTTGTAGCCTAACAGGGAAAATGTGAAGATAAATATAATATTATAATTAGACTATTGGCTTGATAGCACTTTGAAGCTTTTGACATTCTGCTCTGTAAATCCTCGATTCATGTTTGCTCAACTAATTTCAAGTTTTCTAGATCCTGATTCCTTAAAGATCTTCCCTCCCCACTCCAGTTAGCTGATCAGAAAGATGTACAAGGAATTTATTTGTATGTATTATTTCATTATTACCTGGATGCCTTTGAAGCAGATGGAGTTCCTAACAGAACTACCTTTAACCAGAGTATAGCAGCTACAGCAGCAAAGCCAGTTTGGACTGTATGGCAATGCAGCTACCAGTATGCTAGGTACATTTCCAAGTGTGCTGAAATTCCCAGCACCAGGCAGGATGCTTCCATGGATTCCAGCACCTTTAGCTTAGTCCAGGCTGAACAGTGAGAGTGCCAGGATGAATTATAGCACAGCAGCCAAGATCTGAAGCCATAGCCCTGCATGTGCCCTGGTTAAGTGAGTGTTGCAGAAGCTCAGGGATGCTGGATATTAGGTAATTATGGGTATCTGTCTCTATTAGGGAAATCCTTAGGTTTATTATTTATCATTATTTATCATTATTTATCATTATTTATCATTATTTATCATTATTTATCATTATTTATCATTATTT
>WYEA01015076.1:0-21187 GCA_033558465.1 Alcedo atthis
GGATTGTATTTTCTTTACATTTTATGATGGAGAGTATTATTTTTATTCCAGAATTAACATTAAACATTAATATCCATAGAGATAATACTGTAAATCATCTATTCTTAAGACTATTACTTTCTTTTCAACAACTCAGTTAGCTATTTTCACCAAGTATTTTTCAGAAGCTCCTCTGTTTTATGTGTTTCTGCCTCTAATACGTTCTGTTCTTCCCAAATATAACCATGCATAAGCTCTTTATAGGAGGCTCACAAATATTGAACAGGCAAAGATTTTATAAGTGTGAACAAGGTTTTATTTTCACTGGTCAGCTTTGCAATCAAAAGGAACTGCTGAACTTTCAGTAGTCTCTTATGTAGCACAGTAGTCCTGTTCAGATGAGTTTTGAAATAAAATTGTGTAGGAAGCTGTATTCTAATTTGACAAAAGTATGTCTCATGAAAAAAAATTACTTCAATTTCTAAAAGCTGTAATAGAATAGTATGTTTGTATGTGAATGTAATATAGCAGGAAACATATTTAAATGTAAAACCATATAGATCTATATCTTCATTTGTGGGAAAACACTTTGTAAAATTTAATATATAAATAATCATACAGATTCTTGAATGTAAACACAAAAGATACCAATATTTTAACATTTTTCTACACTTCTTTGTATTTCTATATGCTTCAGGCTCTCTGAGGCAATCCTGAAGGTGCTTAGATATAATTTAATATAATAGTAGTAATAATAATAATAATAATAATAATAATAATAAATATATGACCTTAAAAAATAAACAACCAAACCATTAAATGACTCTGATATTTTAAGACAAACTGAGATCTTTCTATTGTTGAAGGATGCTATAGAATCATTTTTGCTGGAAAAGACATTTAAGGTCATCAAGTACATCCTTTAACGCAGGACTGCCATTTCCACTAAACCATGTCCCTCAGCACCACATCTATGTGCTTTTAAATCCCTCCAGGGATGGTGACTTCATTTCCCTGGGCAGCCTGTTCCAGTGATTTTAGTGAGGAAATCTTTCCTAATATCCCATCTAAACCTCACCTGGTGCAAATTGAGGCCATTTCCACTTGTCCTATTACTTGTTACTTGAGAGAAGAGGCCAACCACCACTTTGCTACAACCTCCTTTCAGAGAATCAAAAGTCTTCCCTGAGCCTATTTACCCAGGCCCCAGTTCCCTCGGTTGCTTCTCATCAGACTTCTGTAGACCCTTCATCTTCTTTGCCTTTCTTAGAACATGCTCCAGCACCTCAATGTATTTCTTGGATAGAGTGACCCAAAACTGAACATAGTAGTCAAGGTGCAGCCTTCCTGGGTACAGAGGTGATCTGTTCCCTGGTCCTGCTGGCCACACTATTTCTGATACAGGCCAGGATGCTCTTGGCCACCTGGACACACTGCTGGCTCATATTCAGCTTGCTGTTAACCACCACCACTGGATACTTTTCCTCCAGCCAGCTTCCCAGACACTCTTACCCAAACCTGTAGCATTGCATGGGTGTTTTTGACTCAAGTGCAGGACCCAGAACTTGGTCATGTTGGACATCCTGACACTAGCCTCGACCTGTCAATCCAGCTTGTCCAGGTCACTCTGTAGAGTCTTCCTACTTTCAAGAAATCAACACACCCACCTAAGCTGGTGCTATGTGCAGACTTACTGAGAGTGACCTTGATCCCCTGTCCCAGATCATTGATAAACACTTTAAACAGAACTATCCCCAGTACTGAGCCCTGGGGAACACCACTTATGACTAGCCACCAACTGGATTTTAATCCATTCACCACCACTCTTTGGGCCCAGCTCTCCAGACAATTGATGCATCAGTGACTCAAGTCAACAATTGCCTACCATAGATAACTGAAAATCTTTACAGGAATTACCAGACCAAGTAATAAGGATTTTTTAATTCTATTTCTAAAATTGCAAGTCTATAAAAATACATAAATCAGTCACTGATAATATAATGTAACTACTAATATAGAAAAGTCAAATTGCACCATAGTTTAACACCATATATATCCTCAAAGCAATGGTCATTCAATAATCTTAACATTATTGTCTACCCCCATTTTCCATGTATCTCAGCCCTTTTTGTCTTTGTACTTGCCATATCCCCCTCCTCTTCCTCAGAATAATGCTGCATCAATATCATGAATAAGGATAACAGCAGTTTCTTTCCCAAAAGAAGAAAGTAAATTTTATTTCTAGTGATTTTTTTTTCACTACTTAATCTTCCTATACTACAGAAATGCTGTTCCTATTTGTCAGACAGACTGAATGGTTTTTGTAATTATCAAGATAACTTTAGACGCCACCTCACAGAAATGTACTGACAGAGACAGTTATAATTTAACCCTCTTAATGTTGCCTTTCACTACAGTTTCTTTGTAGTGATTAACCATAATAGCATTTTTAATTGGTCAATGTTCTCGTATAATGTCAACTTTTCAAAGACATGATGTGCTATGTATTTCTGACATCAATTGGTTAAGAGAATTAAATTTAGCTCCCACTTACCGGTGCAGACATTTGAAACAATGCTGGAAATAGCTGACTGTATTACCTCAAGTTTTTATTCTATGATAAAACTTCTTTTTCACTATCTAGATGATGATTAAAACTGAATTTAAAGGTTATGTTCATGAAGTTCTGCACATCTCTGGAATACATCTTTCTTCAATGGCAAAAATAACTGCAGATTTTCAAAATTCCAGAGTTTAACTACTGAACTCGGCATTTTCTACTGCAAGGTGTGCAATTTTTATAATAGTTAGATAAAAATTACACAGTACTCATTTTTTTTTTTCCTTCTGCTCTGCTTGAATCTTACTGCAGGATGTGTGACACAGGAGAAGGGCTGTTCACCTTTCAGACACGAGAAGGAGAAATGATCTATCAGAAAGTCCATTCTGCAACACTGGCAATAGCAGAGCAACATGAAAGATTGATGATGGAGATGGAGCAGAAGGCAAGGGTAAGTTCTTCTCACCAAAATCTTTGAACTTACAATAACTGATAAAGAACAAATATAATATGGAGTAAGTGCAGGCCACAGTTTCAGACATAATGATGGTATCAGCTCTGTGGTTAAGACAAAACAGACTTAGGGATTTATGTATTTTCATGGTCAGGGACTTTCAGTGTGTGCTATACAGTGATCTGTTGCTGGTGTCTTTTTCTAATGGTCGATCATACATGACATCCATGGTTACCTTCTTGAAAATCATGGCTGTTACTCAAAGTTTAAGCCTGTAGTTGAGTTGACTATTGATGAATGGGTGTTAATTGCTCCTCATGACCTTAAAGGTGGAAAAAAAATACACAGTATAAACACTCTTAAGTGAAAACAGACAGGTTCTGTTTTTCTTAACCCTCAAAATAAATTACTTGGCCTACACTATAGTAAACAGCAGTGAAATGTGGGTTCAAAAAGCTGTATTTTTTAATTTTAAGTTCAGCATTTCCAATTTGCATGTTACTTTCATACAACTACTGAACAGTTTGGATTTTTTTAAGACAGAAAGAAAAAGAAAGTGTTCCCTGTGTACTTAGGAGTTGAAATTCTCTTAAATGGTCACTCCAGAAAGCTAACATGGCTTGAAGCTGGGGGGGCAGCCAGGGAACCTAGTATGTGTGCTTTTCTTCTCAAATGACCACTATTCTCCACTTATCTTTGTCCCTGGAAGACATTTGAGGGTCACCGCATCATTTCCAGTGACTCTCTTTTCCTTCCCTTGCCCACCGTCTGCGTACCTACAATCATGCAAACATTGTCTCCCCCATATTCTATCCTTATCAAAACATCTCACACTCCTCAGAGAAAGGCTCTTGCAGAAGGCAGCTTGACCCAGTGTTGTACTCCTCAGATAAGTATCTACCTCTATTTACTGAAAAATAAACTGGAAAAATACTTAGATTTCTATGTCAGAAGTCTGTTATGTTGAATGCTTCCCTTAGACCGCACGCCTCTAAGATCTGACAGGAAGCCATAAAAAGTTACTTATTTGGTGGTTTATGAAGAAAGAATGAGTTTTTCAAGAAAACTAGACTAAGTAGAAGCATTTGCACAATAGTTGAGATGCATGGACTTTGGACAGAAAAAACAGGAAGTTGAGAATTCACAATCCAGATTAAAATAAGGTTAGGGACATAGGAGCGATTGCTGGGAAGTCTAGGACAAGATGATAGAATAAATGGAAGAGCATCTGAAGAAGTAGAAGTGCTGGAAAAAAAACCCAACTACAGTCTGCTGGGCAGAAAGTGGTTTAATAAAAGTCTGAAACCAGGAAAAAGCATCATTATAAATATGTTTGCTTTTAAAGTGTCTACACCAGAAAGAGGCATAAGAGCATTTTCATGATGCTGTAGTAAGTGCTTAGGCACTTACTCTAAGTTCATACAGGATTTTCCATTCATGGAACCACCACTTTCAGCTCTTCATCTGTCAATCAACAGTTCTACAGCTGAGCAAAGCTGTTTCCATTCTGCCATCAGATTGCTTCCTTGAAACCTCATTTATGAGGGCTGTGGCCATATGGTAGGTAATATCAAACTCTGAGAGCAGGCTGAGAAATAGGAATGACTCATCAGCCACGCAGTGTCTAATGGACTTGGCTCCTGGATGAGGCTGCACTGTTATCTGCAGAACAAAATCAGCAGAGACCTGCTCTAGGTTGCTGTAGAGGCTGTGGGCTGCTATAGGCTGCTGTAGAACCTGTGGGCTGCTGTAGAAGCTTTGGGCTTTGTAAAAGAGGCTGAAAAACTCTCTGGATTTTATACTTTGAGTAAAAGATAATGTTGGTTTGGTTTTGGAATCTCAGCTGCTCCTGACTGATCAGGTGCTAAACAGTGAAGGGATCATCTGTGTCATTAAACAGGCTGAGTATGTGTTACTTTCGTTTTATCAAGCATAATAACTTCTTTGATATCTATATCCAACCTATCCAAATGCCTAGGTATACTTTTTCCTGTAAGATCTGAAATTGAACTACAAGCAAGAGTATATTTTTTAATCGGGGATCAAGTAAAAATAAATATCTTTTAGGCCTTCCCAGAGATTGACCTTTGTACCTATGCTTGGGGGTTTTTGCTCTTTCGTGACACTTTCTAATGAACAGTTCATGCTTAATATTAAATAATTATTTTTTGTAAAGCTGTAAATGAAACAATTTTTAAAGTGAAAGAAGCTTAACAGTGTATCCGTTATTATACAAGTTAGAAAAAGGCAAGAAACATAATTCCATATGCTTCTTCCTTTCCATCAATAAAAGTTATATATTAGAAAAGACTTGAATATTTGTGTGTTCTATCCTACATGTTAACCTACTCTAAGTAATTAAAACACTGAAGTTTCATTTAAAAAATTTCCAGATTATAATCTATTGTAAACCAATATTATAAAATGAATACAGTTTATAAAGGAAATCAAACTGTATTTTTCCCAAAGCAACCTTGATGATATATCTTATGGTTAGCTCTCATAATGAATATACAAAAACATTGTCTTAATGATAAAAAAACAAGCAAACAAAACAAAACAAAAAACACAACAGAAAAAAAGACACAAAACACTCAAAAATCCATAAATTCTGGCAGAAGAAAAGATGTAAAATTAGTTACTGCTGATACAGACCACATTTATTCCATTTATGAAGGTCTCTGCACACAAAAATGCTGCTTCAGAATACTAAGCAGTAGGTGAAATTTTATGCCAACAAATCTATTACTCAAGACAAGTAACATACTGGATAACTATGTTAATGGAAGGGAGGCAAGAGAAGGAAACTAATTGTGTCATGATGTAGGGTCAGGGCAGCTCCTCTGACCTATAACAGCTGCTCTCTGTTAACCTTCCTCCATCCCCAAAGGGAGGAAAGGGAAAGGAATAGAAAGAAAGGAAATAAGGGAGAGAGACTGAGCAATTAGAAAAGGGAACTGGAACAGCTTTAATGAAAATGAGAATAATAATAATAAATGGAATATATACAAATATATACAAAACTATTATCAAACGCAACCCCGCTGATGGTAATTATGTCACCACCACAACTGATGCTGTGGAGCAGGCACTGGTAGAGTCCCAGACTGAGCCCAGCAGCAGACAGGAGCTGTGTTCAGGAGCTGGATTCTGGTACCGGATTCTGGAACACACTGATCACAACTGAAGGCAGAATGGACAGAGCCCTCCTTGGACGCTTTCAGAAAGAAACCAGAAGAGGATCAGAGGCAAGCCAAGCAAAGCTGGCAGAGTGGGACAAGAGAGCAAAGAGAGGAACAAGACCCTCCTGATCCCTCAGCTTTATACCAAGTATAACATATCTGGGCTGGAATCCCTTGCTGGCCAGTTTGGGGTCACCTGTCCTGGCCACTTCTCCCTGCAGGAGAGAAGGCCTTTTACTTTTTACACTCCCCAATGTGGTACACAAGACCCAGGAGTAGCCTTGGTCTGTATATTAATGTTTTTCAGTCTCTGCTTTTTTAATGGATCAGTGTAATACAGATTATATTTTTTTGTTTGTGAGGGGTTTTTTTTGAGAGGAATGGAAAGTATGTGAGTGTTTTCTTAATAGATTTACAGCATTAACACAGCAAATAATAAAAATAAACAATGTCTGTCTTTCTATTTACAAGGTTTTATTTAGTGCTGTTGTATTACCTACATAAGAGTGCCATCAAATCTGGTTTTATCACTGGAATAGTTGGATTCTTGCGTACCTCTTCTTTCACACACATACACAGCATTTTTATTCTTAAATGTAATATTTCAAAATCTGGTTACGCTGAAGTCCTGGAATTATCAACAAAATCCCAAGAAAACCAAAAAGTTATAGCCTCAAGAATAATATGTATTCCTACTAACTCTAGTCTAATGTTGAAAATGGAACATATCTGAGCATCTGAAAACATGTTCTTCTATTCCTTCCCTGTCCCCAGGATGGGCTGCAAACTCCTTCCACTTCTGTTAGCTCAAGTGCTTGCCTGACTCAGGGAGTTAATTCAGTTTGCTAACTTGGCCAAAAGGAAAAAAAGCTTTTATAGCTAAAAGGAAGAGAATTCTGAAGGGTTACTGGGCTGAATTGGTTTACAGAGGCACCACAATCAGATCTTCCCAGCTATTCCATCCTCAGAAGAGAAGGAAAGAGAATAATTCACCCTCTGTAAATGCTGAGTATCCTCTTTCTTGCAATCAGTAGATAATGTTGGTTTTGGTGATCTCAGTGAAGAGAAGTTTCACACCCCAGTTGTTCTCAGCAGCGCTTGTCTATCCGACCTCTGCTTTGGGGTGACAATGTGCTTACTGTCACATAGCATTGGAATTTAAGACCTGATTTTCTTCTGTAATGCCAGCTTTGATCTTCTGCCACTCAGCCTCCACTGAAAACACTCCTAATGTAACTTCTGCACCCACTGTTGTTCGAGTGTATAAAACAGGGGATTAGAAACTGTAGATTTCTCATGTTATGAGTGCACACGTAAGGGAGGCGTGCTAAGAAAATAGTCATCCCTTTCTAGCCTTGTAAATCACTTCTTTCAAGAGCTGCCACTAAAAAACGATTATGTAATCTCAAAAGAATTAAAATTTACAATGTGTAAACAATAATTCTAAATCGGAGAGCACTAAAGTTGATGTTAACCAGCTGAAGTTAACCAAACATCAGTAAGACTGGAGCATAAATGCATGAAGAAATGGTAAGTTTCATAACAGTACCACAGGAAATATTCTATGACGCTTGTTTTGCTTTCGACAGCAGAGCTGTAAAAATAACAATTTTAGTCTGTGTTCCTTGTAACATTTACTGGAAGATAAACACCTTTATGATACACTGCATCTGTATATTTCTCTTCCTTTCTCATTGTTTACAAGCCTTGTCTCTACTGTTCAACTTAAAATAAGTGTATGACTCATCGAGATAGATTTCTGTCATTTAAAAAAGATAATATAATTGAGTTTATGAATTATTTTTTAAGAAAAGTTATTAAGAGGGAAATAATGAATGTGCCAAAGAACGCAAATATCAAGCAGTGGAACTGGGCTTAAAGAGAGATTGAAGAGGAAGGTGGATAAGAAATAAGTCTGTGAGTCATTTAATCTTTCTTACCTGGAACAGAAAGAGGAGGGTAACATTATTTCATAGGACTGGTCTGAAGATAATTACAAATGACAGGGTTGTCAGGCATAGTATTAAGAGTGTAAATAGAAAGAATATCAATGTAAATTGCCTTAGAATTAGAAAAGAAAAAAAAACAACTCAACAAAACTATGAACTCTGTGACTAGTGAAAATAAAAACATTAATTTCATAGTTAACTTTTAATATACCTTGCTCTTTAAACAAGTTTGTACTATTTATTTCTAGATGCATTTTTAACCTGATCACAACCTAAACACATACTTATTGAAACATACAGGCTGATTATCAGTAAACACATCAAACATTCTATATTTATTTACATTTTTAAATGATGGTTTCAATTTGAAGTATCCAACCTTTGCCTATATGTCTTTAGGGCTTCGCCTGGTCTATGGTTATTATGTCTTTGTGCAATGGTTTAATTACTATTGTCAACTTGTGAGGTATGGGAAATTCAGATAGACCTTGTCGACCCAATGATTATAGTAAATATTTACGTAAAATATATCTTTTCCATTTCAGCATTGCCATTTATTTAATATGACAAAGCTATTTTATATTGTAATTCTGCCTAAGAGTATTTGCGTCAAGTCAATATATGGAGGAGAAAATTAAGAAGAAAACTCCAGAGTTCATCTATAGGTGATTTCATGTCATGGCACATTGGTTTCTTAGTATGTATCTCTTCTGGTTTTAAGTTATGTATAAGCTCAAGTGCTGAGGTTCTGAATACGTACGAGCATTCATGCACTCATGCACTTTTATATAAACAAGTATAGCCTTAGGGTAGCTTTTCATGTAAATACTTAGCTCAGTATTGTTCTGTTTCCCATCTGAAACTACAGTATGATATTGCTGTATAATACTTGTTTAGAAATTCTGCAATCCTGTAAAAATCTGTCAGCTTTAGAACAATAATATAGTTGGTGAACTGTTGTCCTGGCTTGAACAACAAGGTGTTAATTATCCCAGCAGCTGCTGGCCCAAGCAATTGGGAGGGGCTGCAGGTAGGAGGGGCCACAGCTGGGATAGACAACAGAACCAGCCAATGGGAGAGTCAATACCATACTAATCCTGCCCCTATATAAGGTCAGGTCTGGGCACAAGGAGGGGTCCTTGTTTACAGCTTGCTTCAGCATGGTTGGAGTACTGAAAGTTGATGTCTGAGGCAGAGGTAAAGATGCCTTCTTTATTTGCTTTGTCTCTCATTTCAGTAGTAGTATTGTCAGTATTGTTGTTTTCTTCTCTGTGTTGTTTTATTAAACTGTCCTTATCTCAGCCCCTGGGGTTCTCACCCTGTTTTTCTCCTTCCCACCCCATGGGAGATGGCAGGTGGGAAGCAGCAGTGGGAAGCGGCTGCATGCTGTTTACCTGCCTTGAGAGGTTAAATCAAAACAGTTCTTCACTTGATTCACAAAGGTGTTATGAAACTTATTTCAACTACTGGTCCTAGAGGTATTTGAAAGTTGCAGGTTAAAGCTGAAAAAGCCTTGCAGTGCTTTTGGTAGACAGGACTTCTAGAGAAGTAAAGTTCACCCACCTTTGGAAACTGATAATAGAAAATTGGGAGTGTTCCAGTGCAGAATCTATCTACTGGCAAGCCATGACCAGCTGGAAATATTGCTAAGATTAATAACAAAACCAAGAATGCTGCCTTCTCCCCCACACCCCTGCCCCAAGTCAGACTCTGTGTTCTTCTAGATTTGAGTTTTGTAAAACCACTTTCCATAGGCATCAGTAACTTCCCTTAGGGTACTTGGTTCATTAAGTGCATAATGACATTTTTTTGAGATACTAATTTTACTGTGAGAAGTTTTAAAGAATTTTGCCAGACTATTTGCTAGTCCTCAGGCTCAGAAAAGCTGTGTATACTTGAGTGAACTAAATCCTGGAGTTGGGTTGCAAGTGTGTTCCCAACATCAACTACTTCAGAATAAAGTAGGGAGGCTGTGAAAATTCATGCTCAATTTCAGCAGCAGTTAATGATTTCTTCAACTGGAGCTGTTTTATTTCTTAGTCATATTTGAAAAAAGGCACAAATATTTTCTTAAATGCTTTTTTTTTTGAGGGGCTATTACTCATATCTAATAACAGACACTCAAATACTGCAGCAGCATTTGAATATTATGCAGCACGGGCTTTTCAGTTCCTAATGAAAATGTTCCATCCCACTATGAAATCTGAACTTTCATGGTCACTGCCTATTCCTTGCTTACCAAGTTAACCTTCTTTTACCTGCCTCATGCTCCAACAGCTGCAGGAATCTACTGTATCCTGTAGGGTACCTTGCAGGCAGTAAGAAGGTGAGGAGCAAAGTCCTGCTTGTCCAGGGGATGCTGCAGGTGCTGATGGTTGCTGGATGTTTGCTGTGGGTTTGAATGAAACTGTAGTACTGGGAAAGTCTTTACTATGGCAATGAAGGGTTAGTACAGCTGCCTGTGTGCAGCGGGGGAGCAGAGCTATCTGTCATGTCAAAAGCATGGCAGACAACAGAAAGGCTTGTGGAGTGTGTAGGTAGGTGCAAGTGCAGAGCTGTCAAGACCTTGCATAAGAGTGTATCAGGCATTTTAGTAGCTGGTGATGTAATTTTAAATGCTGTTTTGCCATTTGACAATGATTCACTAAAGCTTGCTCTGGAGTTTTGAATGTTTTGTGAAGTAGTAGTTGTGAGGGCTCTCATTCAGAGCATGGTGGGGGAAAAAACAATTCCTCCATTGCCTGACAAAACTTTGAAATCTGTCTTATTTCTGGATGATCTGGAATGCAAGAAGTCCTTTTCCTAGTGACTAAAACCCACTTAACACATGGATGTGTATTATAAGCTAGAACTCTCGTTCTTTCAGTCTTAAAAAGTTCTGGAATATTTTGTATGGCATTATAATGTTCCTCTAGCTTATTGTCTGTGGTGCTGCCTAAAACTCAGATTGTAATTTACCTTCCTCCTAATATAAAGTGGGAGCTGAACCAAAACTTGTCATAAAAGCTTCACAGAGGTGTCTCATAACAAAGACAGTATAGTTTCTTGCCTGGCAGGAGCCTGCTCCATCCTGTGAATCCTTCCTAAAGCTGCCTACATTAATCCTGTGACCACTTTTTCCTTTCCCTTGTTCTTCTCTCCCTTCTCTGTTTGCAAGTACTCTGTATTGGGAACATTTCGATTTAAGCAGCGAGGGTCTGCTTAGTTTAAATGTAACAGGGCAAAGATGCTTACATAGTAAGGTATATGGAGATGCAGAGCATCCTGAGAATTTATGTAGGTGCTTTAAAAATCTATGAAACCACTTATTTATCTGAACTTTTTAAAGGTCTAGGTGAAAAATGTTTAGAGGTAAGGTATCATTTATTTCAGCTTTGTAAAGCTGTATTTGTACATGTGGATTTGAAGTTTGGTGACAAGCACATTTGTAAGTTGATGGGGTTTTTTTTAGCTTTTCGTGTACATTGCAAAATGTGTGTGTTTACAGAGCAATCAAAGTAATTGGAGAGGCCCTGTCAAGTTCAAATTCATATTTGTTTCCAGAAAAAGTCAAAGAACTTTCCCTGAACAAAACTAGTTATTAATCAGTCTTAGGTAAAAGCCAAGGGTAATAGGAGTGATCTCATATGATGAGGCATAGTTGTTGTAGGCATACAGTAGTTGCTGCCTGCCTGCCTGAACTCTATTTCACTATTCCCAGTCCTCCTTTTAACTAAACTGTGTGAAGCATTTAACATGGAAGGGAAGTTTTCTTTGGCATTTAGTACATTTAAACAACTTGCTTTTATAACTCAGCTGGTAGGTTTTTCATCAAACTCTCTAACCAGAAGAGCAGGTTATGTTGAATTAAGTATTATATGGAAAAATATTTCTCAAGCCAGTTCTCCAATGCCATTAATTCATTATTAATCTCATATCTGCTAATTTAAGAACTGATTCCTCTAAACTAAAGCAGCCTATAGAGGTCCTATTATTATTAGCAAAAACTAATAGCCAATGAAAATACCCAATGCTCTCAGGAGACAGGCATTATTATAATAATTATATTAATGAGCAAAATGAGGCAAGATTAAGGCCAAGTTCAGCTGTGTATTAATTGCCCAAGGTCACAGAGTAATCGGCTGTATGCTGGGAATAGCATAGCAACAAAACAACAGCAAGATGAATTCTGAAGCATAGTCAATTACTTTTTCAGTAGTTAATTCTTCTGTGAATAACTTTTAACATGGTTTTCATCAGTCCTTTGAACTCTGGTATCATTCTGTGTCTCCTGTCAAGCAAGGACTTCCTCTATTTCAACACCTCTGTTCAGAAGGCTTTTTTTATATCACCCAAGGGAATAGTTCAACCTTTGTCTCTCATTAATAACAAACTTCTTTATTAATGATGTACAGAGGGGCACAGTGCAGTTCAGAGAATAGGAGACTTATAATAAGTAATAATCTGAGAGGGGATCAAAAATTCTCATAATGGTGCTAAAGATTCTCTGTAAATCCCTCCTGTGCTTTTTATGCTTTGGCTCATCAACCTACCTGTTGGTAGGACAAAAGTAGGTGAAGCTCACCCTTTGTCTCAATTTTGCCTTTTTTTTTTTTTTCTGCTTCCTGCTTCTGTTTCAAAAAGATGATAGATATTTTTTTTTTACATGAAAATTGTTTGTTATAAACTCTGATTATGTTTAGACTGAAGATAACATATTTAGTATCTAAAAACATATCTGAAACTATGGGCATTTTTCCAAGTACAAGCTGTTTTTTGATGTGTGCATTAATCAGTGCCTGTCCAGTTAGGGGTTGTTTTGTTTCTCTTTATTCAGCCTTGAGTTGTTCTTACATTACCAATATCCCAAATATTATTCCAGCCATGAAAACAATTTTTATCAGCTGCTCTACACTGTGCAGGAAAAGTAATATAGTAGTGCAAACAGTACTGTCCATGAACTGTTGACTTGACAGTATTTCACTTGCCACAGAAGCAATATTATACAAAGATATGTAGCTACTACAGTAAGCAAAATTATCTCAGATTAATAGACTGACACAGCACATCTTATTAACTCTCAGATTTTAAAACCCATTGAGTACAGGATCAGAAAAATTAGGATTATGAGGGGCTGCTGGTGGTCAGCTCACCTAATCTATTCTAAGTGGGGATAGCATCAAACATAGACTAAGTTGCCAGAGTCTTATGCAGCCAGATTTTGAATACCTCCAAGGATGTAAATTTTGGGTACCCATCTCATCGCTTGGCTGCTCTTGTGAAGAATTTTTCCTGAAGTCTGTCCCAGTTTTCCCTTGCCACAGCCTGTGACTGTTGTCTTTTGTCCTTTTACTATGCATCTGGTAACAGTCTTCTCTACAACATACTATTAAGAGAGAAACTGGAGATAGATTTCTCTTACTATTCTCTTTTCTCTAGCAGGATAAACATTAGTCAATCCATCATTGCTGATCATCTTCTGCTTCTCTTCAGGACTCTCCAGCCTGATATTTCTCTTTTGCAGGGCCAAAAACTGAAAGCTTCATGAATACAACTGAACATTCAGGTGATTTCACAAGTGCCAAATACTGGGGAAATGTGTCTTTCCCCCAGCTTGCTGACCATGCTGTTGCTAATATGGTTCAGTGTGTGGTTAACCTCCATCACTGTACATGTACTTTGATCACTGGTGTTATCACCAGGAGCACTTTGAACCTGGTGGCAGAGACTTTTACCTAGCAAGTCAGACTCAGCCTGTACTTGTGCACTGAGTTGCCCTGGCCCAGTTCCAGCATTGACATCTGTCATTGCTGAACTTCATGGGATTTGTCAGCCCTTTCCTCTGCTTTGCTGAGGTCCTTCTGACTGGAAGCCCCCCTCTGGGTGTTTGGCTGCTCCCCCTAGTTTGATGTCATCCCCACAGTTGGTAAGGGTGGATTCTGTTTTGCTGTCCATGTCGATGATGAAGATGTGAAAAACTCTTGGAGTAGTGACCTGTTAGCTGCAGGAATAGCTTTATCCAGAACCGTTTCAGTGCTGCAGTATTCAACAGCAAGGGCTTAATGAAGATTGTTCAAGCTATGGTGGAAGCATACATCTCTCTGGTACTTGAGACTGTCTCAGAGTAAAAGCTGCTAGTCTCATCACATAGTCTGTCAGAATACATTTCCATAAAGGTAGCTGCCAGGCAAGATGCATATAGATTCATACAGAATGTGTATTTCTGTAGCATCTGTGATTCAAAATCCATTGACAAATCAACCTAGATACTTGTTTATAAAATGTTAAAACTTGTGATCTCTTCATTATTCTTAACTGTTTCTTTGTAAGACACAGTTGTAAAAGTTGCAATTGCTACTAGGTGAGAGATTGTGTAAAATCATTTGTAAACTCATGGCATTTCCAGTATGCATCACACATATTGTTCAGTGATCACCTTTACATACATTTTGTATTATGTGAAGGGAAAAAAGTGATGGAGTTGCAGATTTCCATGGCAACAGGTATAAATCTATTTCCTTTGTTTCGTGAAGCTGGAGCTTACTGGAATGAAGGCAAAGGACTGTTAAATAACAGATTTATAAGGCTTGATTTATAGGACATGTGGTCATGGAACTACAGCCTCTACTACACCATGTAACTTTTTTCAAGTGAAAAAACCCAACACCTGAATTGTCATCAGAAAATGAAGTTACAAGATGAAAGGCTGCTAGTTGTAGGATTTATTAGGCTGATGCAAGTATATTGAAAGATAGATGATTTACAAACACTTCTCTGTTTCCCCTTTTCCAAATCAGGTTCCTGACTTGCAGCTATTTTTGCTACATTGGTAAATGAGCATCAGTAAGAAAGCAAAAGTTTCACTAGCTTTTTATATGCAGAAATGTGGACTGTGACTTGAAGAGTCTTGTATCTCTTGAGTTGTTTCTGGCCACCCAAAAATTATTCCAAAGATACATTATGTATATTCATTTAGTGTGTGCATTGTTTTTGTATGATTCTTTATTGCAATTCTAAAAGTGAGCAATGTCAGAAATCCTCTGACAGTAACTATATATATATATATATGCACATTATAATTATGTGATCCCCATGTGTGTGGACACAAACAGTGGAATAGAATAGCAATCTAATATTACATAGTAACATCTGAGTTGATTTTACTACTAGAATCATAGAATGTTTAGGGCTGGAAGGGGCCTCCAAAGGTCATCTAGCCCAGCCCCATTGCAGTGAGCAAGGTTACCCTCAATTACACAAGGCTACTCTGAGCCTTGTCCAATGTCAAAACTACTAAAGTAAATATTAAATATAAATTGTTTAAAATTGATCTAATATATTTATTTGTGTATTCATATATACAGCATATTTTTTAGCCCTCTTTACGAAAATATAGTATTTCAAAGCTAAAACAATAATTCATATTCATGTGCATTGCACATATATAACCCATCTGTATCATTCAAGATGCATTTGTAAAGTTTAAACATAATTAGATAAAAGGAAGGAAATGTATTCTTTTGGAAGGTATTGAATCTGTGAGGGCTTTCCTGCATTATATTTTGTGTTCTGAGTTTGCTGGTTGTTTTTGTTTTGTTTTGTTTTTTAATTAAAATGTCTTTGTATCACATATAAAACTAACTTCTGAGAATGCCAGAAAGTAGAGGTCAGCAAGGCTATGATTGCTACTGAATAATGGTGTCATGCACTGGTAAGCTTAGTAAGGAATATTCATGAAAGGTTATTGATGATGATTGTTTCAGCAAGTATTTAGAAAATTATCTTCCTGTCATTTCATTAAAGTTCATTGGTACCTGCAAGTTCTATAAACTGAAAGGAAGTAGCTAAAAGAAATGTTATTTCCATAAATACATGTAATTGAAAACTACTGATCTTGTGTAGACAATGGAAGAAAAAGAAATGTAATAAAGTTTGAGATCCAATGCATTTGCTTTATCAGAAAGTGTGAAACTCAAAAAAACCTAACCAAAAACAACAAAAAAAACCCCAAAACTATGCAGTGAATATACTTAATATAGATCCTAGGTTTTGTTTTTTCTTGGGTTGCTTTTTGTTTGTTTTATTTTTGTTTTAAAATAAGCCTAGAATTCCATTTTTCCAGCCTCAAACTTACTCGGGAAGTTTCTCTAAACTGAGATGTTCTATTTCATCCTTATTTCAACTTCCCACATGCTAGAGAGCTAAGTCTGTTCTCCACTGAGGAACTATTTTTCATGCCATGACTTTTACCATACCAGCTATGAAGCTGGCCAGAGTAATTTCTATGAAGTCAAATGCTATCTTTTCAGTACCCTCAAAGCCTGAGGATGTCATGTCCCAAATACCTCTAAGGTATGTCATTTTTTTGGCAAGCAATACCAAGAGAACACTAACATATTTTGAGAACTTCTCCAAAGCATATCAGCTTAGGTTGGACACTAACAGCCAGAACAACCAGCAGAGGAGTAAAAAGCAGACGAAGGAGGATGTGACTTTGTAAGCTGGCATAGATGGCAAGTCTTGCTATTCTTAACTTTGTCTTGACATGCATCATGAAACAGAACCTTCTGAAGACCATAAATCTCATGCTGAATCACCCAGACAACAATCCTGTCTGTCTTTGCACTCTCAATTCAGGTATTTACAAATATTAACAAGATTGCCCTGGAGCCTTCTCTTCTCTAGGCTGTCCCAGGTCTCAACCTTTCTTCATAGGAGAAATGGTACAGTACATTTGTCATCCTAGTGATGCTTTGCCAAACTCTTCCCAACATGCCCATATCTCTCTTACACTGAGAAAGCCACAACTAGACGCAGTACTCCAGGTGTGGTGTCACCAGTGATGTGTAGAGGGAACACCTCTCGATATGTTGGTAAGAGTGCAGTCCAGGAAAGCAGTGGCCACCTCTACCACAAGGACATGTTGCTGGCTCATGTTCAGCTTGGTGTTCACCATCATCCCCACATCCTCCGCTGGAAAGCGTCTTTCCAGCTTGATGGTCCCCAGCATGTACCCATGCCGTGGTTGTTCACCTCCTGGTGCAGAATGTTGCGATTCCCTTTGTTGAACTACGTGAAGTTGCTGTCAGCCCATTTCTCCAGCTTGTCAAGGTCCCTCTGGATGGCAGCATCAGCCACTCTTCCCTGTCTTGTAACAAGTGTATCTACTGAGGGTGCACTCTGCTGCACCATTCGAATAATTAATGAAGATGTTGAACAGGACTGGACCCAGTATTGACCTCTGTGGCACACCATGTATTACTGGCCTTCAATTAGATTATATGCCACTGATCACCACCCTCTAATCCCATTCCTTCAGCTAGTTTTCAGTCCACTTCACTGGATGGGCTGCTCATTCAGCCCATACCTCGTTAGCTTCTCTGGGAGATTCTCGCAGAAAGAAGCGTCAAAAGCCTTCCTGAAGTCAAAATATACAATATTCACTGGTCTCATCTACCAAACCAGTAATTTAATCAGAGAAGGGTATCAAATTGATTAAGCATTTTGTTCTTTTGGTGAATCCATGCTGAGTAATCCTGATTACCTTATCTTTCATGTGTCTGCAAATGGTTTCCTGGATTAGCTGTTCCCTTGTTTTCCCAGGGACCAGCCTGTAGCTTCCCTGCATTGTCCTTCTTGAAGACAACAGTGTCAATGGCTTTCCTCCTGTCCTCAGGTGCCCCTCCCAGTCACAATGTTGTTTTGGCAAACCAAATACTTCTGTACTCTATTGGCTACTATTAACTCCTTAATTCAGTGAAAGACCAAAAATCCTCTTAGCTCTCCCATAATTTACTTTTATATCACCTACTAACAAACACTTATAATGATGCACATAACTCACTGCTGCTTTTTTATATGAGACAAAGCTGTAAATGAACATTTCAGTGCTGAACTATTTGAGATGAATGACCCCTACAACATATCTTTGAAGGTTAAGCTACCCTAGCAATTAAGCTGATCTCTGTCAGTGCATTCTACATCATCCACTTTAAGCATTTATGAGTCAACATGATGAACAGTTCTAGGACTGAGATTCATTTCCATTTCTTACTTGAATAAAGTACCTAGGGATGTGGTGTTATTTTGGAATTTGCTTTTCAGTTTTGCTTTGTCTTTTTCTCTCTGATCATATCCATTTCCCATCTGGAAATAGCCACACCTTTTAACAAACACATCAGTACTGAACACCTTCAAAAATCCTAGATTTTCACTTTTAAAAGCTGAGGACTTTACCCTAGGTAATGCTGCATAAAGAAAATATTTTGTAGTTCCACACATTACTCCCAAATGCTTTATGTTTTCAGGTCAGCAAATGTTTATCTGCAAAATCTCCTCAGTGTTGTCCATCACCTCTTTCATAAAAACTGCCATTTCATGGTAACAGAAAGTCAAGGCAATACCTGCAAATAAAGTTTGTGCCATATTGACTTCTGTATCATACAGGTGTGTATACATATATATATATATACACACACACACACAAAATTAGCTCAACCTGCCAGGAATTTTTCCTGTTAGATAGAGCCTCTTGCCATTTAGTGGTGTTTGATTCCACAAAGATGTACTACATAGTAAAGCTACAAGTAGTCATCTCTGTCAGCGTCATCTCCCATGTTACTAGTGAATGGGTTTATGTAATGAAAAGTGCATAATGCATTTCATATATTGGTGGTGTATAATACAAACCTTGTAAAGATATGAGAACCTGACCTTCTACCTGCAGAGTAATTAGTCTAGTTTCCATTGACAGGAAATTCCTTTCACGAAAGAAACTAAAACACAATTGTGACAGAATATGGGTGAAGACATGCACCTCACTGACATTTAAGATCTAATTCAAATGCGCTGTAAAACCTAGCTACTTTTCTCCAACGTTAATCCATTCTGTCAGACAACAAAGTGATCTATTATGAGCTTCTTTTAGAGAAAATTAGAAAGGAAAACCAACACACTTTATAGTCTGGCCAAGGAGATTAGAAAAAAAAAATATCAGTCCTGTTGAATCTTTTTTTCAGAATTCTTTTCTTTCACCATTGCTTTGTTATTCACACATAATGTTATCACACCACCAAAGAATAGTCATCATCCACCTTGGCAATACACAATAGTGTTATTATTTTGAGATTTATTTTTTTCCTCCATAATTGATTAAGAATCTCCCTAAAAGGTTATAACAAGGTTAGAAAACCTGGTAGAAATATATTATAAAGGCTGAAATCACTGAAATTGCTTTCACAGCTAGCTTTTCTATGTCTTTTCAGAAGATTTATGAGGTCATATAGTTGTGGGGGTTTTGCCACTACTCTGTATTATGTCAAGAACAAAAAAATATAAAATACAAAAATAAGCATAAAGCAGTGTATAGCAAATTATTGGTATCCTGGTACCTGTGTTTATATTAATAGTAGGCACCTTTAAGAATGCAGTACAAATAGCACATTACTATTTTCTTAGCAACCTAAGTGATCATGAACAAAGAGTTATGAGCAAATTATAATCAGAGTAATTATTAGTAATATATCAGCAAAGGGAAGAATAATCTTATTGGACTTTCATAGGAATAGACCTGCATCTAGTTTTATTAAGTATTTTCATAGAAATTCTGGATCACAGCACAATCTAATTGTTAAACTTTTCAAATCTTACAGTTATAGGACAATATGGAAGTGGGTCAGTGAAGAGACAGAATTCAAAATGACAAGTTAGAAAAATGGTTTAGAACAACAGAACAAAATTCAACAGAAAGATGGGTAAAACAGTGTGCCTAAGTATCTTTCAAAGTACTGGATGGGAAGTGCATTTTATAGAATAGATCTTTTGTTCAGCGAATTGAAGATGCAACAACACTATCTGCTTTTCAGGAAAAGGCAAACGTTGCACCTTTTCCTTGGTTACTACAGAAAACTCATTTGAAACAAATGTTCATCCCTCCTTTTTGTTCTCTAACTCAGCTGGTAGCTGAGCTGGTGCCTCAGCTGATGCTACCTTCCAGATTGGTGATTCTTAAACTCTTGTTATTTTTCACTGTGAATACCAGTGAAATGAGTCTGTGCTATTCCACTGTCAGCTAATGGACACTTGAGAAGTGAAATCTATTTCTTGATCTCTCTTCCTTTTCAAGGTAGAGCACACAAAGCAACCTTCTTTAAGAGTTACAAGGAAAAAAAAGTGCTAAATAGTCATATTTAATTCATATTTCCAGACTACAATTCTTGTTAGTTTTCTGTGACCTAGTTCTCTTGCTATTTGTATAAAGACTCTAATGAGCTGGATTTTTTTTTATACATAATAAACTAACCTATTTCCAGAGCATATCTGTAAAAAAAACCAAACTGTTTTTATTGCAGCCAAAAAGATGGAATGAACCATATGATGGAATGAACCATATATTCAGTTCTTTTCTCAATGCCAAATATATTTTCTGTCACCTTGAATGTTTTGAATTTTTTTTAATAGAGAAAGAAAATGAGAGAAAGAGAATAAAATGCTAAATAGATCAAAGCTCAGAATCCTAATACATTTAACAAGCCCCATTCTTGGAATTGTATTCATTATTGATATCAGAGTAACAACTCCATTTAAGTCAATGGAGAAGGCCTATGAGAATTAAAAGAAAATTTAGCCCTTAAGACTTGTCTTATGAAAGAAAAATAATTTAAAATATGAGAAACTACTTACAGTGACACATTAATAGATTTTTTTCTTAATTTTTTTAATTCCTATTTTTATCAAATCGTCCTTGAAGAACTATAAAGTTGTCACTTGGCTGCATATGGCTGAATATTTTTAACATTTTGGATCTGGATACAGGAAAGAAATGTAATGTTATTATATGAAAGGTATCTTATCAAAGAAAGACTCTGGAGGAAAGTGTAATACTCATCAATGACCTGGATGAGGGGGTAGAGAGCACCATCAGCAAGTTTGATGATGACACCAAACTGGAAGGAGTGGCTGACACACCATCAGTCTGTGCTGCCATCCAGGGAGAACTGGACAGACTAGAGAGCTGGGCAGGGAGAAATTTAATGCAATTTAACAAGAGCAAGTGTAAGGTGCTGCATCTGGGGAAGAACAACCC
>WYEA01015076.1:21287-60859 GCA_033558465.1 Alcedo atthis
CTGGGTGACTTGGTCTAGGTGATCCTGCTCTGGCAGGTGGGTTGGACTAGATGATCTTCTAGGTCCCCTCCAACCCCGAGCATTCTGTGATTCTGTAAGAAATCTAGTTATCATGTCAGATAACAAAAAAGCTACAGTTATGGATATTTTTTTCATATTCCCCAGCACCCCAAAAAAAAAAAAAAAATCCCAAAAATGATATGGTTTTGTTGTATAGATTTCAACTTTTCACCCAAGTTCTAATTACACCGTGATTTTTTCCCTCTTAAATTGGGCAAAAAGTCTGGATTCTGTTTTTTATTTCCTGAAGGCTCATCAGATTTGATAAATATTTGTAGCAAAATCATTCTAGATGCATGTTTTATTTAATATTTATATTCATATTTATTTAATTATTTAATATAATTCAGTTAATATATGTTTAATATGTTATGCTGCTTTAACTTTATATTTTTATACCTAGGCAGCAAAGGTAAAATCAGTTCATAGATGCAAGACAACTCCAAAAAACCCATTTTAAAATCATAAAATGGTTTGGGTTGGAAGGGACCTCTAGAGTTCATCTAGTCCAACTCCCTTGCTGATAGCAAGGACATCATCAACTGGTTGCTCAGAGCCCCCATCTCACCTGGCCTATAATGTTTGCAGGGATGAGGCATTTACCACCTCTCTGGCAACCTGGACCGGTGTCTCACCAACCTCAGTGGCAACAATTTCTTCCTTGAGCTAAAGATATGTTTTGATTTTTTTCTGTATCTCTACAGGAAAATAAATAAATAAACATTCATTCATTTATTTATTTATGTATTTATATATATATATGAATTTGTATATACAGGAAACTTGATGATCTACATATTTTGGAAAAGAAGAAAATTATAAGGTTATTTACTTGATTTTCCACAGTGAAATGTCTCTGTCTGTGTTAGCTGAGTCACAAAATGGTAGATAACTCAGTTGTTATTTCCTAAGGCATAGTAAGAAGGTGAAAGGGAAGATTATCTAGGATAAAGTCTCTGAACTGTTCCAGAGTTATCTCTTCCACTGGCCTGGAACATAAGAAATCTCAAATCTTGAGTGACTAATTATTTAACAAGTAAACTGTTCTGGTTCAACTTCTCTGATTTACAGATTGTTTGCTTGATTTGTTTTACTTTTTTTGACATCACCAACTACCAGAAGTTCATTTGCAATTGTGAAAAGGGATTATGAAACACTAGATCTCTATAAATGAAATTCTAGTCTAACCTTTAATAATTCATATGGGAAAAATCTATTTTATATTATATGAGCAATTGTTTATATCATTGTTTATTTGCCTGTTTTCTTCACCTTGGTTTCAAGGGTTTTTTTGTTCATCTGTAACACCCACAGTCTGGCATATAAAATAGTCTCTAGAGAAAGTAGGTTTCTGTTACTGGATTATCCAATTTCCTTTGAATACAAAAATATTTTTACAAACAGCAATTTGTAGGAGTGAGCATTCTGTTGTCGGCAATTGCATTTAACTATGGTTTTTTATATTGATAAAAAAAATATTAGAAGCAAAATTGTAAGTAATAGTGATCGAACAATCAGTAAGAATAACTTCATGGACAAATTAATGTTCTATTATGTTATCATCATTTCAATGATATATGAGATGTTAAGATCTTCAAATCCATCTGTTTATGTTTCTATTTTAAAGTCTCAAATTAAAAACACACTTGACAATGTATTTTAAAGTTGTTTGGGGTTTTTTTCTGAGAATGGTATTTTAATAAAGTAGAAATTGCTTTTTCTCTCTATGGAGTCCTCAAAGAAATGTAGTTCATCTGGTCGTATTGCAGCTAGCATATGGTGATACTTCTTGCCCAAAAGGTGGTATCAGAAGTTGTTCTTTAATTAGAGAATCTGAGGAAACAAAGTGCTGTGAATGCTCACAATGCAATATTCTGAACTAGAGCAGTTATTACCTTAATTTATAATGAGAATCGGTTAGGGCTTTTTATTATTTCAAAGCCTGAACGTGTACATATAAAACTCTTCTGCATCATTGTTGGTCAGATCAAGCAGGAACTAATCACCTCAGATCAGGAATAATGATATAACTTTAACCACTTTGACTCAGTCCATGGATTTAGCTGTGAGATAATGAACCATAGTCAAAGTGGTTCCCTTTTTGGGGAACATTTTTAGAATGCATGCTAATAAAAAGTTTTGTTTATTGCCTCAAGACTTTAATTTACCTTTTGTGTGAACACATTATGAATAAGTCATCTGTGTATTAAAGTTATATGATTTTATTTCTTTTTCTTACTCAAAAAAGTTACCCTTGTTACCTTTGCTATATTAACATGGTAAAATAACTCTAGGTTTGTTATTGCCTTGATCTCCCCAGTAAAGGAAATTTTTTGTATCAATAAACTTTAAATTTTCAAGTCTCCCTAAAAATAGAAATCTTGTGATAAGCATTTTTAACTTTTTTTTCAAGGAGGAAATATTTCTACAAGATCTTTCCTCCATATCAAATAGCTTCCAGTGATGATTTGCATCACTGACAAATGAAATGTAATATTTGACTGTAAATGAGTGGAAAAGACATTATCTGTAGACAGGGAGTAATTTTGATGACAATTCTCAAGAAAACAACAACAGAACTGATTACAATAGATTGTTCTGAAGCAAAATATCTGGGTGTACATCAGTGTGTGTTAATATTCAGAAATGAAATAGTTGCAATTATTTAAATACAGGTTATGTTAAGAATACCCTCAGAGGGTTTTTCTTTTTCTTACAGAATAACATTATTTTGTTTATATAAAAATGTCTTTTTTACTAGCATTGTGATTCTAATGAGGAATTCCTAGGAGTTAATTGTGAGATTGCAGTAAATGATCCAGACCTTGAATGCCGTCTGCTGTGGAGCTCTGAAAATGTGGTTTTCTAGGCATATCCTTTCAGACTACCACTCGCACCATTGTGGTGCTGCTTCTGAAATCAAGAGATTCTCCACTCTTAATCTTCAGATATAATTGATCCTTTAGTATTGATCCTTCCAGACATACCCTGAAGAACTTCCATGCCCCGCAGCATCATTGTGATATGTTAGATCCCACAAATTGCATTTTATATTCTATAACGCCAGAGCTACAAAAATTTGGGATTTACAAGATTCATTCTCTTCTAAACAGAGAAGCCATAAGTTATGCAGCTATATCCAAAGAGGTTGTCGGGGTGTGCAATCCTCCATCATTTTTTTTTTTCTATAACCTAGTTATGGCATTTAACTCATATCTATGTCATGTTGGAGACAGATCTCTCTTTAACAAAGTTTACATTCCTTCTGTCAGGTTTCTGTTTGTAATTCTTCTGCACATAGACTCTTATGATGCAAACCACAGTTTCAGTTACATGGAATCCCCAGACTGGGACAATTTGATTTTGAGACAGTAGCCTGTTACTGGTGGTGAGATGCCTCCACTTCAATTAAGGATTAGAGAATTAATGATTCTTCATTGTTAATTCTCTACTGGTCATCTCAGATTCTCTCTTAGCACCTTTCTGGATGTTCAATCCAAAAGAAATATAACAAAAAAAAAAAATAAAAAAAAATCCTGGCAGCAACAACAACAGGTGTAGATAAATAGGGACATATTCCTGTGTCCTAATATTAACCTGTGCTAATGAACCTATATACCCAAACATGCTTTTGCAGCCTTTGCCTGGGCATTCACAGTGCCAATGCTTATAACACAGTTTAAATGTGAAAGAAAAAATCTGTGGTAATTCAAAAAATAGTATCTTCATAACAACATTGGTTCAATTTACAGTTCTGAGATAATCTATCAAGTATGATTCTGTGTGATCTCCCATTTATGGGTTTTTTTTGTTTTTTTAGCTCCAGACCAGTCTGTCTGAACCAATGACATTATCCAAGTCGATCTCACTTCCTCGAAGTGCGTATTGGCATCATATCACCCGGCAGAACAGCGTTGGAGAAATCTACAGTTTACAAGGCAAGTTCCTAATAACTAAATGCCATGTCCATTAGCTTCTTTCCATTTGACCAGAATTCATGCAAATTGCTTTTTATTTGCACTGGTTGTTTTCTCTCCATTTCACTTTATCAACTGTCAAGAACCTCAGCAGGATTCCCGAATTTACATAAAACAGGTTTCTTTTAGTCATTTTGTAAACTAATGGTGAAAATTACTCCCAGAATCACCACATAAAGCTGGATAGACAATTTGGCTCAATGTAGCTTCTCAGCGGCTAATGAATGTCAGGTTATTTTAGCATTTTCTTCCTATAAGATTGTGTATGTATTTGAGCAACCTCAGGGTGCCCAATTAAATCTGCATAAAGTGACTATATGAGTTGGAAGATTAAAACAAAATAATTCTAGGAATAAGAGCTATTCTTGGTGAATTTACTTGGCAAATCATATATATGAACGGTCAGTTTGGCTAACTTACAGGCCTTCTGTAATACATACCCTTTTCTGTCTCCAGTTCTTTCATATGTTTGGATTCCAAGCTATTTGCTTAAGATTTTAAATGCTATAATTAACATAGCTTGATGATGATGATTCACTGCTCTTAAACTGAAATTGATTTGTATCTTTTAGGAAACTAAAATTATTGTTACATTTAAAATGTAGACCTTAGTAAATAGTATTGTTTTCACTTTTTAAAAATTACATCATAAACACATTCCTTTGTCTTACTTGGAAAGGGCTAAAGCATTTTGTTTCAATTATCTGTTAATAATCTGTTTGCATAAGCCATTTACATTTAGATAGGAGGTTAGAAGCTGCTTACAAACAAGAGTACCCAGTGCAAGAAAATATAGTATGTGTTTTAATGAAAATAAGTGCAATGCAGTATATAGATGAAAGACATGAAGTGTTTTGTTTTGTAAATTAAATTCAGCGAGTTGTGAATTCAGTGGGTGACTCATTAAAGGGTATATAGCATTTGTTTCCTGTCATCCAGTATGCAACAAAGTGAATTTCTAATCCTGGTTAGTGTTACAGTTAAATAACAGTAATGGAAAACTAAAGAAAATAACCTTCCAGAAGTTGTTTGTAAAAAAAGTTGTGCTTGTGGATCACCTTAAAAATATAATCATATTGGTGATACTTTTGTCACTAACATGGTAAGAATAAAACCAATAATAATAATAATTAAAAACTTTTTTTTTTTTAAGTTTATTTGTAGAAATGTTAGAACTCCTTATGTTCTTGATGGATCTTTCCTTTGGCCAAAAGATAACAAGCATGTCATCATATACATAAAGTGAGATTAATGTATGGAACATTGTTCTTTCTCTGGTGTATTTTGTTTCTTGTAAGTGATGTTTGCAATAAAAGAAAGCAAAACTGACTGTATTTAATAGTTTAGTATCTATACCAACTAGCTTTACAAGACAGAACATACTAGAACTGTATTACAAAAAAATGCACAAAATTTACATTATGGAAGTATGCAGACTTTAGTTACGCTTCAGCTGAAACATGACAATAGTAAATGTTTCAAGACTTTTCATTTCTCTTACAAGTACTGTGATGACTTAAACTTGAGAAAGCATAGTTGATTTCAGGAGAAACTAGTTCAGTCTTACCAGTGGGCTAAGAAATGCATCCTGGTGACAATTTTGTCTCCTTGTGGTTGCAAAAATCTTATGTGTAAGGATATTATTAATTATCGGTAATGAAAATCTTCTTGAACCTTCTGCTTTAAGGACTAATCAAATGCAGTGTATTTGTATAGAAGCTTTAGGGAGAGCATACACTGTTTCATCCTAATACCCATATATGCTGGTAGACCCTGCATGGTAGAGATCTACCAGTTGTCACAGCATCAGCCCACAGATGCTTCATAGATGTAGGTGGAAGGTGGGTAGTAAGGAAGCAGATTATGAACATCATGTCAGCTCTCACCTTAGTACACAGTCAGTTGAGGAGCTGCTGCAGGGGAAAAATTGCTTGCTGCCACTCCTTCAAACTTGAAAATGTATGTTACAACTTTAGAGAGGAGATGTTTTCTTTAGAGAATAATCCATTGAACTCTGGTCTGCACTTCAAGTACATTTTTGACAAAGCTTTTATCATTCAAGAAACATTTCAAAATTTGAAAATTCCACACATTCCTCTGAATATCTTGCAAACTCTGAAGTGAAATAGCTGGACTGGTATCTACCTATATTCAATTACTATCTGTATCAGTAAAGTCACAGCTGAACTCTGGTAAGTACAGTGTCAAAGTGCTTCCTACGTGGCAATTATTTCAAACTTGCAGTGTAAAGTGACTAGAATTTAATTAATAGCAGCTGGTGATGTAAAAGGAGAAATTAATATGTTCTCATACTACCTTAGGTAAATTAGCTCTTCGGGAGTTATTAGGAGTTGAATATAACTTAATTAGTAGTGTGAGCTGATCTGATAATGAATATGCTGTAGAGTAAGAAGATGGGGTATGCTGTGGTTGGTTGTGGGTTGTTTTTTTTTAAAGACTACATTTCAGATGAGAAAAGGTAATTCAATAAATTGGTATGGGGTTTCTCATCCTCCATCTGCCCATGACAACTCTTGCATGTAAAGTGTTGAAAAGATTAAAACACAGAACAATAGTGCTAAAGGAACACAGGTCACATAAAATAACCTAAAACCAGGTGTGCTGGTTTCTCTTTATACAGTTTTTCTTCCAATCGCATCTTCCTCGCAGTCTTTCAGTTCTTGATTGCACTGCTAAGATAAAAGTAGCAATTTAGCTGTCTAATCCATCTTGTCAATGGGAACAGCCTGGTGGTTGGCTTTTACCAGTGGCAGGGTGTTACCACCAGTAGTCCCCTCCCAGTTCACGATGTGGTGCTGCAGCTCTGATAGAGCAGATGGTCACAGTCTGCGGCTGCTGCAGAGGCTGTGGAGCAGGCCTCTTGTACTGACAGAACTGTGCCTTCTCCTTCCCCTTTCCCTTTCTCTTCCCCTTCCCCTTCACCTTCCCCCTTGATATCAGGCAGGTGGAAAAAGAAAAATAAAAATGGGAAGTTGATGCCACACTAGAAAACAGCACAAAGTTTTTACAACCATCAGGTTAAATTCCCATCTGAACTTCTGTGGTGAGGTGTTCTCACTTAAAATGCCAACAGGCACCCACAGCTTTGCAAATCACAGTGCCTCTTTCTAAAGTGTACATATTAATAATCCAGATCTTGCCTTAATTACAATTTAGAAATGAAATGGTGTCCACACAGATTCTGTCATAAAATTGTAATAGCGAAAAAAAGGAAATTACTTACACATTATTTTTGTGCATAAATGAGGAAGACTTAAATCAATAGTACATTTTCATGAATAATAGACATCTCTGTGAATTATTACAGCCCAGAAGAATATACATTTTACTGATATATTATGCCCTCTTATACATGAAGGTTTACAAATACACAGAAATTATAAGACAAGATCCCTGCTGTGATCTGAAATCATGGTTAAAGACGAGAAAAATACAGGTTCAAAAGCCATGTAAGCATGAAAAAAACCTCTGTATGTATCCTCATAAATCATGGTTTATTATTATTACCTGGCATATGATTTAGCATTGTTTCACAAGATATTAAAAATTGAAAAGCAAAGTACCTGTCTTTTTTTATACAGAGGAAGATAATAGATAGCATTAATACAAAATATTAAAAAAAAATAATAATTTGCATTTTGGATTTTAAATTTGCTTAGGATGAAAACAGGATTTCAGATTGAATTTTCAGGTAGCTGAAACTTAGTATTGTACTTCTTGCTCTAGAGAATTTAGATAATACAAATTTTAAACACAGTTTGGTTATTATAAAAAAAATAAATAAAAATAAAGCCAAATAAAATTTTGGTATGGAAACCTGCAGTAGATTTTTGTATTGCAGTTATTGAAATCCCTGAGGAAATTGTGTTCCAAAAATCTAATTACAGCTTGGCTGTTCTCCAAGAAATTAGAAATTAAGATTCTTTTTCAATCACGCCTGTTGTTTTTGAGTCTGGCTCATACTCCTTATTCAGACTTTGGTTTTGCCATCCACACTGAAAGTGATGAGCACCTACCCACACAAGCAATCCTATTTCTATTAGCACTCTCTTAATATATGAAATATATGAAGGAACATATGTTTGTATAAGAATTACACCATGAAAATGATTACATGTTTTCCTCTTAAAGAGAACAGTAATTTTTTTTTTCACGGTAAATCACTTCTCACAATTTATCACAAATGCTTGCCACATTTTGTTTTAATCCCATAGAAAAATTACTAAATTACCCTGAAAAATACTAAGATGCCTGCAGAGAGCTAGAGTCTCACCTTTTTAAACTTAGTTTAAAAGAAAACTTCAAGAAAGAAAACTGTAGTCTTAAGACATAACTTAAGCTGGAAGCATCACATAAGCTTAGAGGTTCAACACACAGAAGTGGAAGCTGCCCTCAATGAGGTCTGTGGGAATATTGCCATTGATACTATTTTCTTTTCTGTTTCACAACTAAAAATGCAAGAAAAAAAAATCTGCTTTTGAAAATCAAACCAGAGAGAAACTGGATCCTCTTTGGACTTATTGATCAGTCCTGCTTTGCCTCTTTGTCTTCTGGCCTTTTTAGATGAGAACTCACCCTTCTTTTGGTTTTGAGTATATTTTAAGTGGAATAACGTGTAGTGTTAACCCATTCAGCTAAAAGGTTTTGTGCCTAAAAGAGATACAAAGTCATACGCAAATGATTTCTCCAAGCTACATAAATTTGCAGCTTTTTCAAAGTAAAACTTCTGGTATGTCATTAAAAATAATCAGAAAATCTTCAAGTTGCTAAATATTTAGAAGGTTTTGAATCATCCTGTTCAAAGCCTCCTCAGGCTAATCCTGCAGGATTTTCTGATGTGGGCTTCTGCAGTTTCCTGCAAATTAAAGTATGTAAAATGAATTGGAAGACATTTGTCATTTTGGCATTTCCAGTGTTTGTTCATACGACCAGCAACAGAGTACAGAATCCATTTCCCCATCTAATCTTGATGCAAGAATAATGTGAATGACATAAAATGTTAGCATATATCTGTTATATAAACCTGATCACTCTGTAATGTTTCACTAAGTGTCTAGCTGATGCTAAAGCTGAAATGCTTTATTGCCTGCCACCTTCCTATTTCCTTTGCTGAATCTCATCAGGACTTTCACATTAGTAAATGAAGCTTATAAAATTTGAAGCATGAATAAATGACACCTGAAACAAGATACTTACTGAGTAGAAACTATACAAAAGCTACATTATTTAAAATTACCTCATTATGTGGCTTCTCAAATCAGTAGATTTGGTCCTTTTTTTTTTGAGTTTTGAAATTCTGTGCAAAATAATACATCACTAGACTGATTTTAAAATGGCATATTAGAAATGTGTCTTACTCAGGAACTAGTAAAGAAGAACCTAATTTTGTTCACCAGTGATTACTATAGCTAATTAAGAGCAGCACTGAGAAGCTCTAAAGAGTATCTTGACATACTCTCTTTCATTCTGATAAATGGTTGCTGAAAAGGTTCTTGCAGTTATGAGCCATGAAAAATAAGAGGGAAAGGCAAAAAAGATTAATCAAGTATATTCTGTTATCAAATTCAGAAGTTTTGATTTCACTTAAGTCCTATATTTTATGCCCCTTGTCTCAGAAGATGATCCTCCAGTGAGATCACTTGTCAAAAAGGTTCTTTTGGACCATACCAGAAAGAGAACAAGTTACTGTACTCTCAGTACAACTGAAAGCCCAAATAGTATAAGAGCAGTTAAATATTGGCTAATTGCCTCCTCTCCCCTCCAAAACCCAGCAAATGTAAATTCTTCAGTGCAGACTACACAAATAGTTATAAATCATTTTTTATGTCTTAGCTTAATGACTGCATGAACATGTGACAGCATTAGTATCTCACTCACAGTTAGTGTGAAAAGCAAATCAAACTTTGCCCTTATCTTAACCAAAACTAGGAATCTTTACCCAGAGTTAGCTTAACTATAATTAGGATACAATCACTTGATCCCTCTGCTCTATCATAAAATTTAGGGACCCGCATTGTTTCATGACAGATGTAGCTCAGTGAACAAATAAGTGCAGTGGGAGAACAGGCATCCCCAGCTCTGTGGGTGCTAACTGCTGGCTGGTATTGGATTGTGTGAAGAAGAAATAGTTGCTGTTATATTAAAGAGAAAATTGAAATACTTGTCAAAGGTCAATTTTGTGAAAACTGCTTTTTTCTCTTAAATTGTTTCACCGATAAATCTGGACTGCTCTAGCTATGACTCTTATTTTGTGTTAAGTGTCTTATCACAGTTAGAATCGAGTAGATTGTGGGTTCAATTGTGTAATTTCAACCAAATTGAAATATTTCTATGCTGACAAACCAGGTTTTCTGGTCAAACTATTACTCAAAATCATGGATGCATTAAACCCTCTTAAAGCCGTTTGAGGTCGGGAGGAACCTGCATATTAGCAAAAAAAAATATCTGGGCAAAAAGATGTATTTTTTTTTAGTATCTATTTGCAGGAAATGCTTATGCTTCTTTTTCTTTCAAAAATTATTTTTAAATAAAGTAAAAAATATTTTAAATGATACTTCTGTAGAACATTATTTTTATAATCTAGAAAAAAAAAACAAGTTTTGAAAATAGGCTGTGTAATTGGAAGGGGGGGAAGTCAATAATACCAGCTTTGACAGCAGTAATGAGGAAAGAAAAGAAAACCCAGGGATTACAAGTGCAATTTACTATGTTCTGCTTTCAGTGGAAAAAATATCCAAACCCATCTGCTTCATAGTCTAATGTTTATGACATAAACCAAGATCATATAAATATATATATTTAACTGCTTGTTTGAAGTGACATAACACTGACCTTGCTATTATTTGGTTATTATGTTTAACGTATATTTGTTATAGAAGGAGTATAGTAAGATATCAGATACATTAATTTTAAGTTTCTGTAAGACTGACTTTTATGTGTATCTCACTTTACTTATATGCAACATAGTCTGTTGTTAGTTCAGATCTACTTAGTTTCAAGGTTAAGGCCAATTTTAGCACAAGGGACAAAGTATATTCAGTTTAATCAAGCCATAAGAATATGTTCTTTATAACTCCATAGTGAATTTCAGCTGTGTGGAACTGATTAAAAAAAAAATCATCGTATTATTCAGACGAGGAAAAAGAAAGTTCAAAAAATCTTAGAACGTCTTTCATTCTTTGTTCAAAAACAATGTTTCATCTTAGTGAATTCTTATACCCTGCCAACTTTTTATTTGATCAGAATGATTGTAAGAAACTAAGATAAATTTCTCAGGAGTAAGAACTGTGAATAACAATGGGAATTTCCTCCCAAAGCAGAGTTATCAAGATTTCTCCTAAGTCAAAGTTTTTCATCTTTTCCAAAAACAAATCTGCGAACTCTTTACAATTCAATGTTTGTGTACTAGAAGGGAGTTTGCTTGTTTATCCTTCAGAATTCTTCGTTATGCTTTTTGGGAAAGGATTTTTATTAAAGACTTATTACCTTGAGTTTAAGGAGAAAAAATGAGATATTCTGTTTTAAAGCTAGGAGGAAGGCAGGAAGATGCAAACCACACTGGGTGAGAAATAAGAGAGGAAGGACTGGATAGAAACTGAAGGAAGGGAAGAGTTAGCAGCTCAGTACTGCGGGCTCTGAAATTTGCATTGTAAATATCAAGGCTCTGTCCTTCCCTACCTCTAACAAAAAATGTCCAGCTGAGGATTCTGTGCTGAGTAGTAGAGTGTGCCATAAGCCATCCCCTCTGCAGACAGTCAGAGGTGAAGTCCTAAGTGGAAGAAGGCTTTTCACTGGTTAGCAGCAGAAACCTCTATTGGAGAGTGAGATGAAATGAAAAGATTCTTACTACTCTCTTTAATTACTTAAGTGCATGTTATTGCTGCTAAACCAGGTTTATGTGCAGCAGGACTGTGCTGTAGTTATTCTCTCTGAGCTGGTGGTGCATGTGGCATGGGTGGTCGTATTCCCAGCAGCACCTTCTCTCCTGTCTGCAGTAATGCCATATCTGCTCAGCCCAAGAAAGTGGAGAAAACCCAGCAATTTACTGAGGGAGGCACTGCTCATCCCACTGTTCCAGTGGGGCTGTTCTGCCCAGGGTCTGGGGACTGAGAAACTAAGGATGCATCTTCTCTCTGCCTCTTGTCCACCTTGGAATTTCGTCTTCACTTGATAGAAAGCAGATTCTTCTCCAAGCATTCTCTGACCCTGGGAATAATCCTTGATAGGTTCTCCTGGTCCCAGTAATGAGCCCCCTTTTTCTCTTCAAACTCTGTTGAGCCCTATAAAGCTACTGCAGACTGTTCCCCAAACTGTTTGATATGAGCTGAACTGGGTGCAATGTACTGATAGTCACTGTTACCACGCACTCAAGTAAAGTATCTATTAACTGAATAGTTAAGTGAGAAATAACTAATCATGCCCACGTGTGTTTTCCACCTATAGAAGACTTGCATGGCGAGTTAGTTATATCTGTACCACTCTTCTTATCTTTTCTGAATGAAATATAATTAAGAAGGGTTTTGATCAGCTGTTTGATTTCAGCTTCTAAGAAAAATGCTCTTCCCCTGGCTTAACATTTCTCATTGTTCTTGCATTTGACTAATTAAGCATTTAAATGCTCTGTTTTTTTCATTCCCACACTGTACTTCTGTAAAATTATCATTACTGAGTAAAGTGCTTTTTCATGGAAGTTAGGGAAAACTGCATGAAGCAAGTTTTCATTTTTACTTCATTTTACTACTTTTCCACACATCTGCATAAACGGATAGCAATAACAGAATGGTTTCTTCCTACGTACCTATTATACACAAGCCAGAGCAGCACTTCTGTATCCATTGCCTACTTTTTTGTTAAAATAGGAATGAATCTTGATTTTAATAAGGGCTAGCATGCTGTGCTAGGGTGTCTGATAGAAAGTTTTCAGATTTCCTAGTTTCTTGGTCACAAACTAACGACATCAGACCAGGAATGGAGGTACCCAAATGTGTATTTCACCACCTCCTATCACGTGTGGACATCCCAAGTTTCGGGAAGATTCACAAGTAGTGGTGTTGCTGAAAGTACAGTTTAGAGCCAGTTTACGTAAGTTTTGAAGCTTAAATTTTAATTTGAAAAGGCCTGTTCTGATTGTAACTGTTATAAATGCAGTATCCATTTAAATGATTGATTGTTGACAGACTTTGGCCATATTTTTGTCCATTAGCACCATTACACTGTTCCGGGATGTCTCAGCAGGTTTTCAGGGCTTCTGTTTGTGACATGACAGTCCTGTCATCACCAAGCATTTTATGTCACAAGCATTTTATGATGGAAAAGATAACCTGTTCTGGGTTAGAAAATGGAAATGTATTTCATTCAGTCTTATCAACTGTCTCATCATTTCTCATTCTTCAGAGCAGGTATTTAATTCTGAGAAATAGTTCAGCAGTTTTTCATCCCTTTCATGCCCCTCAGAGAAACACTTTTTACTGATCAAGTATGTGCATTTTGGTTTAAGTGTCAAACCGTTTGTGAAGAGTCTTGTTTTTCTCTTTTTACCATATGTTAATTAGGACAACCCATTTTTAACAAATAACTGGGGTTGTCAGGGGAAAAAACAGGTCCAGGGGCAGCAAATACTAAACATTATCTGTACCAGTGTGTGATTTTATTTTCAGTCCTAATGTATACTGGTTTCGGTGGCCTATCAATGCCTTTTGACTCAACAATACCTATGAGAGGGTCTTTTCTCAACACCTATGGATGCAAAATTCTTATAACTTCTAGACCATAGATCTTCTGTTCATCTAGTGTAAGAATGAGGAAATGGGATAACTTGAGCCTTTTTAATATATGTAATATTTCCTGATTTGGTTGCAAGTATTTCAAAGCAAAGAACAACTACATCTTACAGTCATGAACTGGACCATCACTAAGATGTTTTAGGACTGAAGAAATATAAAGAAAGGCTCAAGATGCCTCTTCACATACTCTTATTACTTCAGTTGTACTTCAAACCTTGTATTGAACACTGGGAATGAGCCATAAATTTTTGCAGTGCTGTTTACTGTGTAATAAAATACCAAAGAGGGGGACAATTTAAGCTGTTATCTTTAAGGTGTGATTGGTCTTTTGCTTATATTGCAGCAAATCAGGAATGTTGCCAGGGACATGAATGACATTATATTAGTACTTAATTACCCTGAAAAGGGAAAATGTGCATAAAATTTTAGTAGCATAGTTGCCACGAATCTGAGTTACTTATTCATTTCGCTTATTTAAACGTTCAAAAGTATGTAAGACTCAAAACTTTCACAATTAGACAAAAAGAAGTTAATTTGTTGTTAAGGCATTGGTCTTCAGCTGCTGCAGATCATCTTTGCTCATGGAAAAAAACCCAAATTCTGCTGACCTAGACAAGATTAAAATCTTTCCCTATAACTCATGTCCACAAATCACTGCAGCATAAACAGGACCCCCACTTCTGAGCATTTCTTCAGTGGCCCATGTAATTACATGAAACCTTTTTTTGACTGAAGTTAATCTTTATTCTGATAGTCATGCATCTCTGTTGGATTTTTACATGGTCATGTAGATTCATTTTATATGATAAAATATCTGCAAGTTTCCTTTGGACTGAAAAGTCATAAATAGGAAAGAGATTCCTTTTTTTTTTTTTTTTAACATTGGTATGATGAGACAGAAAACAAACCCTGAGACTGTCATTGCAGCTGTGGAAATGGTTTAATAAAGCCTTCTCTTTACTACCTCATACCATGAAATTGTCCCTAACACATATAATGTTGCATCATAGGTTAATGCCTAGAGAATGGGTTGGTACCACTACACTGTCAGGAGAGCAATATTCAGCCTCAACAGTAGGGCAGTGATAATGCCCTTATCTCCCTGAACACAGCTCTTCATCAATAGGAGCTCTAAAGCCAAACTCCGTGAGTCGCTGCTTGAAAGTATTTTTTTTTTTTAATCCAGAAGTGATAGACAGAATTAGCTTTGAACCATGTTTTTGCTGACCTCAGAGGAGTAAATTACCTGACGAAGTGTGACTCACTGTCTGACTGTTTGCACAGCATTTGCAGGTCTCCTCTGCCCGGGAAAGAATTATTGAAATCGAACAATTATTCTGACATCTCTCATCTGACAAGCAAGCACTGTTATTTGACCGTAATGCTAGAGTATGTGTACAATTTTAGTACATACTATTTGAAATTTATTGTTTCTTGAAGTGGCCAGTGAAGCCATTAACCTATCAAGAGAATTTTTGCTAGGATAAAATTAGTTGGCATTAGTTCATAGCATTTTATTTTAAATGGAAATATGTTTATGTATTTTGTTTGCACAAATGTACTTATAAGATTTAAGTGGGTTTTTTTCTGGATAGTTACAAGTGGATATTTTTTGTCTGGAGTTTTATTAACAGAAGCTGAATACAAAACTCATTGGATATTACTATATCAGTCATTCCCCAAATATATAATATAAAAATGCTAACAGGATTTTAAAACCTACACAATGAATAAGCAAACAAAAAAAGGAATTCCTGGTGGACAACAGGATGACCATGAGCCAGTAATGTGCCTTGTGGCCAAAAAGACCAATGGTGTCCTGGGGTGTATTAAGAACACTGTGGCCAGCAGGATGAGGGAGGTTCTTCTCCCCTTTACTCTGCCCTGGTGGGTCCACATCTAGACTATTGGGTCCAGTTCTGGGCTCTCCAGTTCAAGAAGAACAGGGAACTACTGGAGAGGGTAAAGCAAGGGCTCTATGACTGGGGGACTAGAACATCTCTCTTATGAGGAAAGGCTGAAGGAATTGGATCTTTTTCATTTGAAGGAGACTGAGGAGGGTTCTTATCAAGGCTTATAAATACTTAAAGGATGGGGGTCAGGAGGATGGAACCAGTCTTGAGTAATGAGTGCCAGATCCCAGTCTGTTATAGATCAGCATAGCTCTGCTAGAGACCTCCAAATTTGTTTGCTAAAGAGATTCCTATTTCTATCCTTACCCTACATAATATATCAGAATTGTTTATTTCACTACAGTTAGGCATCCTTTACACATTATTATTCTGTACTTGTATTATCTGCTATCATAAATGCAATGGCTAATAGTTACCATTTTCATGTGCTAAAAGTATTTTTCATTTGGAACTCATTCTTGTCATCCTAAATATTATTTTGCTTAGCAGATGGATTTATGTTTTGTTTTGTATGCCAAACTATGACTTACATTTTTTATGTTGGCATTACGTTTGTGTGCAAAACATTATTGCTGGTATTTGCTGTGCACTAAACCTATTGTCTGTGGTAAGTGTTACGGACACATTTCTGCCACACGATACCTGGAAGCCTCTTTCCTAAGGACAGGCACAAAGACAAAAAGAAACGTTTTCTGATCTGGATGGTCACAGTGAAAGAATTATGGTTATTGTAATAATGCATCATTAGACTGAAGTACAGATGCCTTTGAAAAGCATTTTCTGTAAGTAATTCTGGTCTTTCATATCCACTATAACCATCAGTGCACTGAAAAAATTAAGTGAAGGAGCAAGAATAAATACTACCTAGCAGTCCACATTCTTAATAATGAATGTTGTTAAGCTGAAAGATCTCATATCTTCAAGTGCTAATTTAAGGAAAGATGTTTGTGAATGGTTATTTTGCTTGCCCATTTTTAATAGGAGGTGAATCCTTGCATGGATTTTGATGCACAACTTTGAGTTATAAATTATTATAAGTGGTAGCAGTGTCTTAATTAAAATGTTGCCATGTTTCCTTGTCATTGTCTTGATGCATGGAACAAGACTGTGATTCAACAAAATAATAAATCCAGTCTGAAAGTGCCAACTTCTTGATAAGAAGTGCCATGGCTATGTGATTCAGAACACTGAACTGACACAAACGTGTTAAACCAGTTCATATTTGCTCAAAATATTTTGATAGTTAGCTTTGTGAGTTGAAACTTTGTGCCAAATTAGATATTATTTAACTTTTTATCAAGATAGGTGTTGTCTGTTCTCCTGTTGCTGGCTTAATGCCAGTTTAAAGGCATATGGCTCTGCTTTGTGTTCTCACTTATTCAGCATAAACAAGCTGATGTTCTGAGGCCTGAGCTAGATTCAGTCTGTGTGATAAAGTGATGCCTCAGTGATATCCGGCACCATGACCCAAATCTCAATTTTTCTTCTTGCTGCTGCATTTGTAGGGTTCAGGTCAGTGTTCAAAGACACAATCTCCAGCAAGGTTGTAAGAGACAATACCCATTTTGGGACACAATGTAATTGGGTCCTGCCTCTGAACCAGTCTAACATGTAAATTGCCCTAAATCAGTCAGCCTGCCTTTCAAATGTAGGTTACTACTTCCTTAATATTGCAGGGGATATATGTTTCCTTGGGCCTCTGGAAGGTATAAATCTTTAAATAGCAGTCAGCAATGATATGATTATAGCAGTTCTTGAAGGCTGAAGGTGTGACTCCTGGGAAAGCAGTTTAGGTGCCTTGCATTCTCACCAGCTGCAAGTATAGAGTTAATATGGGAAGTACTTTAAATATTGCAAAATACTTAAGTATCAGTACTTCTCAGAACCATGCATCACAGCAAAGCCTTCCTACAAACAATATATGTAGTTCCACATACCTTCATCTATGTTTTTTTACAGACCTTATCAATAAAAATCTGAACATTTTTAAAATTTATTGTAAATTTGCGGTTTGTGTTTCAGGAAATATATATATATTATTATATATATAACCTTTTTCTTTCCTCTATTAATAAATCATGTTCTCAGTTCTTGTAGCTTATGCTGTGAAGCCAGTTCATTGAACTGGCACAAATAATACAGCAGTTTCTTCCTTCTGCAAGACAGTGGTAGATACATCCCATGGAAATTATTGGGACTACCTTATTTACTTCTGAAATTAGGGGGTTTTCCTACTGAGGAATGGGGTGATTTGGAGAAATACTATACATATCCACTTTAGTAGTCATATGTATATGATGGAGATAAAAATAGTCGTTAAACTTTACTGAGATCTGATTCTGAAATCAAACATATAATCATGCTTTAACTTTTTACTGTGATTAAAAAAAAATAAATTAGTTTGTCTGTTACTGTTACATTTTTGCTCCTAATACTTGTTTCACTAATGTGAAATTTCAGTTTCATCATTTGACTTGAAAATCTGATTCAGCTCAAGAAATCAGAAGTAGATAGAAAACAGCTGAAATAACTCAGGATGGGAGGAAAGGGGAGGTGGGAGTAGGTGGATGTTTTCATAAGATTTTTTTTTTTTTAATAGAACTTTTCAGAATGTGAATAATCAATATTATATTGGATGCCTCCCACCAAAGAAGCTATGTGCTAGGATTTAAGCTTATTTTTAAGTATTTTCATGGCTGGAGAGTTTCAGTTTGGATTTGAGCTCGAGCATTTTAGGAAAAAGAGGCAATGGATCAGACTCTTCTTTTGATTATTAATCTCTTAGAAACAGTACATTGTATCTACAGCTTATCTTACAGTCACTAAGTACATGCACCTCTACATTTTGATCAAACTGTAGCAGGGCAATATAGTCTCACATTTATTTGACCTTAAGGAGGGAGTGTGTTTAATATCATAGCCTTTTGTAATCCTATTGAAAATAGAGAGGGAAGGAGAAGGTAAGGTTATATTTTATAGTGACTCCAAAAATGAAATATTTCGTTCTCTGCCCTGCAATGTTAATAAAAGTATTGTAGTGACAATAATATAGAGACTTTTCCAGGATAGAAGGAACAGGAGTGTATGTTCTGCCTTCTGGCAAGAACAATATTTAGGTGTTTTATCTCTCAAATCTATCTGTATATATAATTCTTCTAGAAGTATAGTATCTGTGTACTGAAATTTGTGAAACTTACATTAACATTTCCGCAAAGTCATGATGAAATTAGAAAACATGTTCTGAATTATATGTGTAGTTTCTAAGAAAAAGAAGAATATCAGAGATGTTAATTTTATATCCATTATCTAAATATTAAGTACTTTTTAATGTGTGTTTATAATATAGATGGTGCCCAAAGAAGAAATTAGCTCCTTAAAGACACTATTAAATAGCTCAATTTTGACAGAACGTTTTGCATATTAAATACTGTTACTGGATTTCTTCCAACAAGTAAAAATTTAAATTCAAGTCTTCCAAATTACTTGGGTGACTTTACTTTTTTGACTTTATATTTTGAAAGAGTGGCCTCAAATAATACCACCCTTTCAAATACTTTGAGAAGTACAGTCTGTATAATCTAATCATTTAACACACTATCAACTGTTAGAAATTAAATTCAACTTCTAAAATGTTTTATAGAAAAAAAATAGGCAAGATATTGACCCAAAAAAAATTTTATAACTAAAATTAGTTTAATAGATTATAAAAAAGCTTACTCAAGTGATTTTTTTTAAAATTTGAAAACTGCTTTTTTGTGTAACGTAGATCTGCTAATAACCCTGTTTTCTCACAGTGAATGCAGAAAATAAATTCTTCATCTGTATTGGTCTAGACATGCTTGTATCACTTAATTTTCCTGTTTCTTGAAATAAGACAGATCACTTAGGAATGGCCTTCTACTTGATATTTTCACCCTTTTATTCCATTCACATTCTTTGTCTCACATTTCTTCTAGAAACAACAATCAAAACCTATTTTGGACCTCTGTGTACAGATAGATATATTTAATCTTTGTTAGCATATTTTCTGGTGATAACCACTTTGTTGTTTTCTGTGTTGCGTTTAACATGCCAAGGGGCTTAAGCACTACTATCAAACAAGAGGAGCTAGGAGCTAAGTGTATTTGTGAACAAATACCTTATCAGTAATCATTCATAAAGGATTGGCTTACATACATAGATTTCAGGGAACATCAGCTTTGTCTTTAATTATTTTCATTTCCAATTGAAATTTCCTGGCAAGAAAGAAAAAATGTCCTCGCTATCATTTAAGACATGATCCGCTGGTCTGTTCTGTAATTTCCTTATACTATAATAGATGATAGAATTACTGCTGTTCACTGTGTTACCAGAGGCCATCACTGTGTGCAGTAATTTAGGCAATAATTTAGAAAAAGAGAATAGCACAAAAAAAAAAAACCAAAACACCAAACAAAACCCTAATAACCACAGCACATTCAGCTCTTAATAAGATAAATAGAATATACTGTAATGAAAGATTCAGATGAAAGGACGTAAGAATGTGGGAATATTTATATTCATGTGCAAATTTTACCTTATTGTTTAACCTTTTCTTCCTATTAAGTACACATTTTGTTGTTGACATTGAATATTCATACAAGAAACAGTGAGTTATTTTACTTTATTTGCATTTCTGCCATTCTAAATATAGTAATCTTACAGTGAGATGATATACCCATAAATGTCATAAAATCATAACCTATGATCAACATCCATGTGGGTTTGGATTAAAATATAGAGTAAATATGATGAGAACAGTGGGGTTTATGACACAGTCTTATTATATTGCTGAAATGGCTGAAACAGCCACTTGGACCAGAGGCACCTAGGTGTTAGCCAAATGAAAAGCACATTGTCCACCCACTGTGAGACCAAGAGAGATGAGTTATTTCTGTAAAAAGGAGTAAATTAGCTGAACACCTTCTCATAGGTCAAGAGGCATGCTAGGTTTCACTGTCACATGGACAGTATGTCACTATGGACAACAATTAGAGGTCTCTAGGAGCTATACTTATGTTCATTATTGCTGTTAAATGCCAAAAAAGTACATGTCACTGCAAGAAAATGTAGGTTTTTTGCCCTAAGGAGACTTCAGATTCTCTGTAAATGGAAAAAGCCAATATTAGGTTAGACCTGAAATACGCTTACTCTGGGTGGAAATTCCATCATTTTTGGTGGGAGTAAGGAGTGACCTCTACCCAAGGCTGTTATATAGAAGTGGACTTTTATATACGTTTCAGATGTTAGAATAAATTGATGGAGGACAGAAATTAAATGAAAGGAGATTTTGAAAATGCAGGATCAGGATGATTTCTTAGTCTGTAATATGGCATATTAGTTTCACTAGCTATGGTATAGATTATTTATTCCCGTATTTAAAAGAGTTCTATTTTTCTCAGAGAGTTTATTTTCCTTCTCACTTAACTTAGCTGACCTCAGTCTACTACTAGAGCTTCTCATTAAAGATGACTTTATGAAATAAATGTTAGCTGTTTCTTTTGCTCCCAGTCCATTAACTGCTAATGAATAAGGGAGGGTTCTGAAGTCTGAATAATGTCTAACATCTAAACCATCAAAACAATGTATGAAACAGTTTCTAAAGACTACAAATGTGATCCCTCTGGTAATTTGCAAACTTGGCAAGCCCAGTTGGCTCATAAAGCAAATACTATTTTGTGATCAGAAGGGACAGAATTTACAAGACTGCTTAAGTGCATCTATATAACAATCAAAGAAAAAGGTAAGTGATATAAATGCTCCTCCAGACAGAGCTTCATACCCCTAGACATTAGGTCTTTAAAAGGAAAATAGGGTAGGCTAAGGCAGGGAGGAGAGTATCAGAGATACTCACACAATTTTATTGTGTGTAGCTATACACAACCAACTACTTACAAACCACAAATTAAATGTATTACATAGCAGCAGCAGAATTACTATAGTGCAGCAACTTCTGCAACTTCTACTTTGATTCAGTATTAATCATTATTAATTGGACTCATTCAAAAACTTGATTGGATTGGTCTAGGATGCTGGGGGTAAAAAAAAAAGGGCTGATGGCTGCATACAAATCACTTTTCTGTCTGTCCAAGCGCTGAACCTCTTCCCAATCAAAAGTGACAACTTCAAAGGAATGCTTTAGTTCAAGGGTAACGTATTTGATAAGAGAAGTTGAGTTCTACTCATTAAAATGTGTGTCGGAGGAGCAGAGTTGTTAGATTTACTGTGCTAACAAAATTCTATCCAGAGTGCTCAACTAACTGAAACAAGAGTATCTATTGTGAAGGGCTGTATTTCATGTCTGTATGTATTTTCACTATTAAGAAGAAGTTTCCAGTGTGCATCTTTATACTTTTCTTATTCTGTTTGACACTGTGACGATCTCAAATGCAGCACAAATTCCTTTTTCCTGGAGAAATGATTTACTATGCCTTTTGACATGAAAGTAGGCATTTCTCAGAGCAGGCTTATCATAGTTCTGCATGTAGTCCTGACAGTGGGAAAACTGCTCTTTCCTCAACAATATTAAACCTACAGTGCTGGGTTCCTTTTCCATAATTTTAGCATAACAGCAGGATGGAGACTTTCATTTTCTTGTGAAATTTTTAGAAATTTAAAATATTCTTCTTTCTATAGGTTGTGAATCTAAATCTACATGCCAGTGCACATTTTGGTTTAAATTCAGAAAATAAAAAAAATCATAAGAATGGTAATTTTCATTTCCTAGCATGATAGTCCTTCTCTTAATTGCAGTGAAGTTCATACATGACTTGTTAAACAGGTGCTTTGTTTCATTCCCACACCGCGAAGTTTTAGGTTTTTTGTTTGTACGTGTGGCCATAAGTGCTCCTGGTTAAGTGTTATTCTCAGGCAAAGTACATAGTGGGGAAAACATCTCTGCTACCACTCATTTCTTTCCATTACACAACTTATTGTAATTGTTCTTCATGTTTGTTTAATGATACAGTAAAAAAAAACAATATTATGATGCTCTATTCTTTTATGCAGTGATATTTAAGATATGGCCAAATTATCACGCATTATTAATATAAGAAACTGGTAGCTTTAAATGTCCTCATTATTAAATACATTTAATAACTTTAAACTTCTTTCTGGAAGTACATTATGGATGAGTCTGTATGTATCTGAGTTAGAGAAAACAACCTAGAAATGTAAAATTATTTTGAATTTGAATACTGTGTCATGTGGAGTTTTGGAATTTTGTATTGAATACTGTGCAAAAGAACACTTTCTGTGGGCTTTTTTTTTTTTTTTTTTAATAGGCCTAAATAAACACAGTGTGGTTTCAAAGCCAGCGAATAAAATTATCACCACAAGAAGTGGTGATATGGGATGGGGGGCAAGACAGAAGTAAAGGTTGCCCTTTGTCTTTTGTAGTGCTATGGTATGTTGAGGCAGTGACCAATATTTTGGAGATTACCAAATGAGTAATGCAAATATTCTTTTTGTATAGTCAGAAGTCTCTTGAGTGTCTTCACTATTTACCTTGTTAGGAAAACAGCAACTTTGATTGTAACACACTAAAATCCTCTTCCCTTAACTGGCAGAGATAGCAGGGAAGGAGTAAGACATTCCCTGTTTTGCTACTTCCTCTGTTTCAAGGGAATCTCCTTTAAATTGGATCTCTGGGCACTCACCATCTCTCAACAATGTAAAACAGCAGGTTTAGCAAAGACGTAGCTTTTTTCAGACTGTTCTTTTCTCCCCTCACCAGATTCCCAGAATTATTCCAGATGTGTCATTTTCCTTAGTCCACTCCTCATGAAAATGTAGCATTGAGTCCAGAAATTTCAGTGCAGTGACTGAAAGATTATTTTTAAAAGTCTTCCTGCATTTAAAAAGAGTTGTCCTTCAATAGTAGATGAATTCTGTATTCTTTATTTTCTTTTATTTGAGCTTTTCCTAGTTTATCAGGAGAAAACTGGGGAAAAAGTGAAGAATTCCTGTAGGAGCACTGAACAGTTTGATCCTATCTCCTCTTTTTGGAATGTGTTATTTAATACATTTCATTCATTTGACCTGCATGATATATCTGGAAAGGAGTACAAATTTCTGACCCTAAATCTTATCTTACACTTTGGCTACAATATAAGTAGCATGTTGCATTATAATACATATACACCTAGAGTTGTATATGTAAAATAGCTGCAAATATTGTCCTATTTAGTGATTATGAGATGATTTCAGAGTCTGGCCTTGACCTTCTGCATGGAATAACCAAGACAAGGCTGCCAAGACCTGCCTATATGGCTGATCAGTCAAAGCAAATTAACTTATTGATAGCTTATCTATGAAACTCAATGTGGGTTGTCTGCACACTTATTTGGTATTAAAGTTAAAAAAAAAAAATCCCAACAGCTCCCTTTTTTGGCCTTTTCTGTTGTTTGTTTGCTGGGGATTTTTTTTAGAATGGCTATAAATATCTTTGCTGAGTGTCAAAGTATTGTTGACACTTTTCTTGCAAACTAAGCTTTTAAAGTATATTTTCCAAAGTGAATACATTCTTCACTTCAGAATTTGGTCAAATACTTTTAACAATGATCAGAAACATATGTATGTCTTCCCCTTTTCGAGCTGTGATTCATCAAGCTGCAGAGTCATATTAGGCAGAAATCTTTTGCAAGACTGGTGAAATCAAGCAGAATGAATCAATAAGGGATAAAAGGAAAAGTTCTCAAAATTTCTAGCTGTTTCACATGGAAGGATGACAATGACAATGTCTCTTCACTCTTTGATAACTAAAGGTTGTTTTGTATTGCATTTAAGTTTTCCAGCTTGCTTTGGTTTCCCCAACAGTTTGCTGTCTTTGACCCTGGAGTCTACAGCACTAGGTCTATGGGATAGACAGAGGTTAACTCCTGTTTTAGCCTATGTGTGTCATCAAATTTAAACCATTCTCAAGTGGGTTCATTAGTGTGTAGAAATCTAACATTTTTTTCTTTCCTACATTACCTATTTCCAAAATTGTGGTCTGGCTGCAATCACAGGATTCACAGCAAGGAACATTGAGAAGTAGAGAGAAAAGCCTTGTTGGCAGCTTGTGTTGAGACTCAAATGGCAGGTCATTTCCCTCTCTCCTTGCTGCCTTCTGTCAGTTCCATGCTTACATCCAGACAGAACAAAAGTTGCAGCTACCCCATGTAGGTGTCTCTGCTTCGGCCCTTAGAAAATGTGTGCTCAGCCCCTCAGTGGATTAACACGTGGAGAAGTCTTTGATTAATTCTCTGACACCTTCCATTCTTTTCCAGAAGGACTTTAACAGAAGTAATAAGGGTTTACAGAGCATTGTTCAAGAACTACAGCTGGAAGGAGAAAGCTCAGCATGTCTTTAAAATGCACTTAAGTCTCTTCCATGTATGTAAAGATAACTGTGTATGTACCCAGGCACATATATTTGTGCAGAAAGTAATAATTATCTTTGATGGATAATGCATTAAATCTGTGGTTGGAAATAAGACTTGGGACTAGATGTCATGAAGATATTCCTTCTCATTACTCGTATGGATTGTGAGATTTGTTCCCTGGTCTTTGACAGTGATAACTGAATAACAGGCTACCTCCTGGATCTGCAAGAATCACTTATTCTTTCTTCTTCCTTATTCTTTCTTCTGGACAGAGTATCAGCTATAGTTATTCTTACTGAACCAGGATAGAGTACTTCAAGCTGCAGTTTTATTCCTACAAAATTCCAGCAACTTCTTCAATGTTGCAAAAGATTTTCACCTAATATAGTTCTGCAGCTGAATGAATCACAGCTCAAAGCCAGGTGGCATATGTCTTGTGACTATACGCTCTCATAAATACAGTACAGCAGAAGCCTAAATGGAAACACATCTTTTTGAAACCATCTGTTCTTACAGATATCTGCAACAATAAAGAAAATAAAGGCTTTAAATGCTCCTATGCTGTTTTGAACCTTAAAGGCATTTCCTATTGGTCTCTCCTTTCATTCTGAGAAGCTCAATTTGTTTCATTTGGAAATAACTGAGCTGCCATGTTTGATGCTGTTCTGTTTATGAGCTTTGGAGAATCTGACTATAGCTGGCTTACCTATATATGAATATTTATAAAACAGAATCTTTCTCTTGCTGTATAGTGCTGGGTTGCCCTCTGGTGAATGTAGCTTGTCTTTGATTGTGCATTTTATAACAGCTTAGAGGGTGAAACCATTCAGTTAATGGCTTTGTTTATTTGAGAGAAGCCATGTGTCTTTTCTTACAAGATAATACCACAGTGGGTCAGCCACAGAGCTGATAATCTTTAACTGTTGCTTATTTATTTAATTGCATCACATTGCTCTTACAAGATCTTGCCTGTAAAAATGCTGAGCTGGAACGATATTGCTAAGATTGTGTATTGAGATCGTACTCCTTAATTGATGCCTTCTCTATAAAAGTTAACACTGATTAAAAAAAGAAAAAAAAAAGAAGATAGGTTTCTTACTGGTGTTGAATCTGCTGTTCTGTCAGTGTTGTCTTTTGTCTGTTGCAGCCAGTGAGTGCTGCAAAACTGCTATTACAGTTTCAAGTCTTCTCACAAATGAAATCTAATTTACAAGATTACCATATTTTTGCTAATGTAGTGGTCAGTATTTTAACTCTGCTTACAAGATGTCTGTAGTCTTTTGCAGTGATATTTGAAGATTTTTTCTAAAGTGAAATAGAGATGACAACTCCAGAAATTCAAGATACAAACCAATATATGAAACTGAACCTCAGTGGCACAAATAATCCCATTATGGAAGGACTAACAAAAAGCAGTAGTGGCAGAGGGAGAAATGGTAAATAGAACTAGAGTTTCGGACCTAAAAGGTCAATGTTAATCCATGGGCACCTCTGGTTTATATAGTGGGCATAGTTAAATTTATGTGCCACATAATTGGCAAATAATTCTGCTTATGCATCAGCTATCTGGGGGGGCAGAGGAGAGAAATGGCAGAGGCATCGTACCTAATTATGTGACTTGCAGGTTTTATCTGTGTATATGCTCTCCAGCTGACAGAGGAAATTTACAGGAAGCACGTTCACTCTCTTTTTCGATTGCATCTTATTTTCAGGAGAGTGATAGAGCAGGGCAAGGTTGCTCTTGACCACACTGGAAAAGGTGTCAGCCCCTGAACCATGAAGCCTAATTGCCTTTTTTCTCAGGGCTGGAGGCACGTGCTGGAAGAAAGATCTTTCTGCCCAAGTGTCTTCTCTGAGCAAAGGGAGAAATGAAAGGTCACACCAATTATCCAAGCAGTGGACAGTGTAAGGAAAAGTGCCTGCTTTATGAAATCAGACCCCAATTACTGAATTATGCTGAGGTGGGGGGTTTATGCTGATGGCCCTTCTCTTGACTGTCACACTGCACACAACAGACCCTAGTGCACATAGGTAATCAGGTGTGACTGCACCAAGATAAGGTTGTGAGCCTTGGCAGGGGGAATGTGGGAAGTGGGTGGAGGAGGCTAGGGCCTAAATTGGCCTTTGTTTTCAAAACCCTGAAGTCATTTCACAGAATCATAGAATGGTTTGGGTTGGAAGGGACCTTTAAAGTCATCTAATCTAACCCCCCTGCACTGAGCCGAGACATCGTAAACTAAGACAGTTGGATCGGAGCCGTGTCCAACTTCATCTTGAATGTTTCCAAGGATGGGACACCTACCATCTCTCTGGTCAACCTGGGCCAATGTTTCACCACCCTCAGTGTAAAAATTTTTTTCCTTATATCTAGTGTAAATGTACTGGTTTTTGGTTCAAACCCCTTGTCCTATTGCAACAGGCCCTGCTAAAAAGTCTGTTCCCATTTTTCTTATTAAGTCCCCTTCAAGTACAGAAAGGCCACCAGGTCTCCCTGGAGCCTTATCTTCTCCAGGCTGAACATCCTCAATTCTCCCAGTCTGGCCTCCCAGCAGAGGTGTTCCAGCCCTCAGTTCATTTTTCATGGTCCTTCTTTAAACCTGCTCCACCAGGGCCATGCCTGTCCTGTGCTGAGGGCTCCAGAGCAGGACCCAGTACTATAGGTGGGCATCCAGTCCAACAAAGGTTGGACTTGATGACCCTGGAGGTCCTTTCCAACCATAATGATTCTGTGATTTGGTAAAAATCTGGAGGGAGGTGGAATCTCACAATTGCAACTGATCCCTGGATCAGTGATGGAGACAGGAGCAGTTCCTGGGTGAGCAAAAAGCTGTGGTCTGCTGCAGTGATGTGGTGGTGGTGGAAGAAAAAATAATTGAGCTCAGCAAAAATGTTTAAAGCAGAACAGGGACGTGGCCTCATTGTTTCTCAGCAAGACTTACAAAGTAGAACAGAATGTGAAATGTAATACATTACTGTTTTAATTAATTTAATATTAAATATTTTGGGAAAAAAAAATCTTCTATGTTTCAGGTGGGACCAAGCCATTCTTATCCAGATGCTTTATATCCAAATGATACACTTTTCTGGTGCATGAAAAAAAAGATTTGCATTGTATTACAGTTAATATTCAGTTTTCAGCAGGTGTGCTGACTTCTCTTGTGACAGTGGGACATTCTGCTGAGAGCTATGACACGTGATGAATGGAGCTAAGATACTAAAATCTTTTAAGCATCAACACTATTCCAGTTGATAAAGCACCATTTAAAAAAAAAAAGATTTATTCAGAGTTTCTCAGACAGGTAAACAGCCAAAGGAGTCCAGTAAGACGCATTACAGGTGATAAAATGGTTAATGGTGTGTCACAGCTTACTATACTTCCATATATTTCTCTTCATTTCCTTCAATAATATTTAGTATATGGTCTATAAACCATCCTTTTTTTATCAAGTCCCCTTTTAAATGTATGCACACTTGAGGAACACATAATAGAGAAAAAAGGGGTTTTCACCTGTGGTATGATCTGAGTATATGAAATGAATTCAACATAGAATTATATCCTATGACAAAAAATAGCAAAATAATAAAAACTAAAAATACTCAAAACTAATTACAATATATTTAAGATTCTTGATACTAAATTACACATTTTTTTGCAGATCACTCCGTAATGCTTCATGGAAAATGTTTATGATATATCACTGATGAAGTTAAAAAACAAAATATGGTAATAGGGTTTGTATGATTCCTTAGGAAAATTCATATCTGATCAGCTCATCAGAAATAGTTTTTGACATTATTTGAGTAAACTGGGAATATTAAAGGGTTGGAAGGAAGAAAAATAGTTTAATATTAATATTTTTGTTTCTTCAAATTTTAAAAAGTCAATTATATCCCATTTTTTGTTATTATTGACCCAGTTTTCAATTCTTAATTATGGTGAACAAAAGACAAACAGCATAATGTCTGTTGGCTCTCACTTCTTGGAGCAAAAGTATGTTTGCATTCTGATGAACTTTAAGAATCTGAAAGGTTTCTCAAAACTAAGCAACAAAATATATATGTGTAATAAAAGGGATGAAGTTACTCCATTTCATGGTACTGCTGAATATATAAATATTTTTAATCTAAAATGAACATAATTATTTTTAAAAAGACTAACATCTGGAAATAAATTTAGGTTGGGTTTTTTTGTTGTGATTTAAAACAAACAAAAACACACACAAAATAAAATCACCTTCTTAAGAAGTAACACTAGATGTTGTATGTAGTGGGAGAAACTACTCAAATAGCAGATTTGAGAGAGATAACAGGGAAGAACCTTCAAGTAAATATTTCACATCAGCCAGCAGTATTTGGAAAAATCTTCACAAAAGACTCCAGTGTTTTGCTTATGCACATTTACTAACATTTTCTTTAGAGACAAGTCCTAGTGCAGTAGCTCTCCTTTTCACTCATTTCTAGTGTGGCAGGAGCTAGATCCAGTGCAAGATGATATTAAAGGGAGGAAAATAATAAAAGACTGTTAGAAAAGGTACTCTGTACCTCACTAAAAAGGACTGTACTCCATCCCTGTGCCTTACCTTTGAGAATCGAGGTGTAAAATAGTTAGTAGAATGATTGCTGTTACTATAGAAAAAATGAAGATAATGTTTTAGCCTCTATATGACATTCTAGGCAGAAAGATTAGAAAGCTGGAAACCTCCAAGTCCTGTTTCTACTACATCACAGGTGGGTTAAGCAAGAGACAGATCCTCTTAGTGGTTTGGTATTGCTCATAATTTGAAACTATTCTAACTGCTTTCATAGCTTCTAGTGTGGTAAGTTAAATATATATATACTAAATTATTGTTAGGCAAAGTAGGGCATTAAAAAAAGTGATGGATTTTATGCAAAATCACAGAATTGGCTATAGTAGCTGTAAAGTCTCTGATCAAAGGGTAATAGTGAAAGCAAAATTCACATCCTACTTTGAGGAAGGAAGGAAATGCTTTCTGTCAGATGGTGCCTCTGTTCTTAAACCTAGAGAAGAATACCATTTGCCTTCTTTATTTGGTTCAAAGTTAAAATACTAAGATAATAGTTCCTTTTCCTTCAACCCAGTTCTTGCAAAGGTTCTGTTGTTGAAACACAATAGATACCACATCACATGGGTTTGTTTGTTTGTTTGTTTTATTTTCCATGGTTAAACAAAAAAACAAAAACTCTTGGAGATGAGGTGGGGGTTTTTTAATTCCCTTTTTCCTTTTCCCTTTTTTCCTTTTTCCCATTTTTTCTTTCCCCTTTTTTTCCCCTTTTCCCTTTTTTTTCCCAGTTTTACCTTTTCCTATCCTTTCCCCATTCTTTCCCTCTTTTCCCCCCCTTCCCCCTTTCTCTTTTCTAATAGATTACTTTGCATGGAAAGGAAATTCAAGCTATTGCAACACAACTTTGCTGCTGTTTCAAGGCAATTAATTTTAAAAAACAAAAATAGCTAGCTGGTAGAAACAGTAACACTACATTTTTCAGTGTGCTTCTTGCTGCTCCTGCTTCCTTGTTTTTGCTCTTAAAGTAGCAGTTCAGAAGTGATAAGGTGGTTTTGTAATGCATTGTGGCAGTCCAGTTGCCTGACTCATTGCTACTTAGCCATTCTACCAGAGATGTAAAAATTGGATCTCCCCTTGCTCATTGCTTCTACTGAAATCCCTGGGTATCTTCTGAAAAACACACTTAGAGGAGAAAAGCATATGGCCTCAAAGCCTTCAGCAGCAGGTCTGAGTATCTTCTAAAATTCACAAAGCTCCTTAGTTGTCTTTTAAATTCAGTTCCTTATTATCCTGTAAAGCAAATGGACAGTCAGATTCCATGTCCCTAAAAAGTTCCTTTTTTAGCATGTGATTGTTCTTGTGAAGCTCTTTAAAGATGCCAAAGTGTTAGTTTAATTTTGTTTTGCCTCTGCAAGTGAATTTGTGAAGCCAAGGATTGTTTTACTAAGTGTTGACTGGCTGACATTTTGAGCTAGTACATCAGTTTCTGAGCTATTTTAGAGCTGTCTATACCTATTCCTGTATTTCATTAAATATCCATTCTAAAGAAACAAAAGTGGAAGTAACTAATTGTTAACTGGGTTCCATTCTTTCATTTAGGAAGAAAAATATAAAATGTTAAGAGAATGCAAAGATCTCATTTTCAAGATGAATGAGAGACAAAGCTCTTGAAGAAGGATATAATAGTCCCACTTCTGTGCCTTAGGAGTGCTCATGTCTGCAGCTGCAAAACTATATAAAGAAAATTATTTTAACTGCAAATTCTAGCAATGGGATGTAAATATGGTGATTTTATGATGCAGAATCAGGGTCCTGAATAATCAGGATGGTGCAGCCATCACTGGTGTGAGCTATAACATAAAATATTGTAATTCATGTTCTTCTTGTGACATAAATCATTTATATTTTGATGTTAATAGCATATCTGTTCTATGAGAATTATCTCACACCTCAGCTTCAGGACTCAGCTAAGGACTCCTCAGTACCGCTTTATTCTGATTAACAAGCAATGAGTAAAAGTCTTCACAATTACTGATTTTTAATTAGTGTTTCTCCAGGGAGGAGGAGGCTATAAAGAGATAAATAGGAAATAACTGGGAAAAGCTATTTGCTTTCCTCTATGAAAATTGCTTTGTTAGGTATGTTTTTTTTTATTTTTTCCCCTTAAATTTTTCCTCAGTGTGCTCTTAAAATAGAGGATATATATGTTTAATTTTAGTTCGACTTTACTTTTGCAACCTGGAACAAGTAGTTTGCAAGCAGCCATTTTACCTTAATGTAATAGTATATCATGTTTTATCAGAAAAGAGAGTCATTTCTGTTTAAGATATACTTTAACTTGCTTTTAAATCACAGCTGATACCCAACTCTTTCGATTCCCCCTTTTTCTTTCCTTCTAGAAAACTACTTATATTCCATTATTTATTTCCCTCCTTTTAGAGCTGCACTAATAAACGTAAAAATCTACATGCGAGTTTATAATTTTTGGAGGGTTCACGAAGAAGTCATACCATAACTCAACAATACAGTCACATATTGTATGCTTCTACATTATAGTCTGCTCTGATATAATAGGCACTGAGAGTAGAATAGCACAAAAAGCAGTAAGTCAGGGTGGCAGAAGGTAAAGCTGGTTGTAATATCTTCTGTGTTCCAGTGTATTCTGAGCAGCAACACACAAAAGGCTACTCTGAATTTCACCTCCCCCTGTGTGGCTGCTAATAGGTGAAAATAAGTGGAGCACCAGCTACAGCACCGGCAAGAAATTCCCAAGATTTCATTCATGCTGTCAATGTGCACTTGCTGCTCAGAAGAGCAACCATATCCTGGGCTGCATCAAAAGAAGTGTGTCCATCAGGTCAGGGGTGATTCTGCCCCTCTACTCCACTCTGGTGAGACTCCACTTGCAGTGCTGTGTCCCGCTCTGGAGTCCTCAGCACAAGAAGGTCATGAACCAGAGAAGGGCCACAGAAATTATCTGAGGGCAGTCTTTTTAACAGGCCTGCTGCAACAGGACAAAGGGTGATGGTTTTAAACTGAAAGAGGTAAGATTTACACTAGACATAAGAAAGACACTTTTTACATTGAGGGTGGTGAGACACTGACCCAGGTTGCTGAGAGAGGTGGTAGAAGTTCTGTCCCTGGAAACATTCAAGTTGAGGTTGAACAAGGCTCTGAGCAACCTGCTCTGTCTGCAGATGTCCCTGCTCAGTGCAGAGGGTTTGGACTAGGTGACCTTTAAACCTTTAAAAGGTGTCCCTTCCAACCCAAACCATTCTATGATTCCGTGATTCAGAAATTACTAAGTTCACTTTTACGTTACTTTCCTTTCTACTGCTGATGGCCCCTGTACCATCCATCTTGCTCCTAGCTAAACTGCTACCAGTATCTTTAACATTCAGCCATCCCGTGAGCTTCGCCTTTGTTCATCTCAGCCTCTGTTATCTGGATGCTGCAACTACAGGCGCTCGTAATGAATTTAACTTCTGCGTTACAGCTCTTCCCAGTCAAAGCCAATAGCGATATCACCACCAGGAACATGTCCTGCCTTAATGTAAGACACTCTTTTTCCCAAATGCCTGTGTGAAGCGTAATTACTTTGTACATGTCATGTTCTGAGCAGGATTGCTGGTTATTGCCTTGTGCTATGTATGGGCACCTTTTTTTTTTTTTTACTTTCTCATTTCCTAGCTTGCTTTAGTAACACTTAACTAATAGGCAGTGAGAGAGGGCAGAAAAAAATGTCATTTAAGAGGGTTCTCTACCCCTTCCTGATTCAGGAGATGGGTCAATTGATTTGCCAGAAGGCACTGGGGTTTGTCAGGACTCTTTTCCCAGCAGCTGGGATTAAGGAGGGGACTGCTGAAGGGGAATGCTGCTGCTGTGCTGCTCTTACAGCTTCAGTGACTTGAGAGGAATACCAGCAAAAAACAAAACAACAAAAAAACCCAGCCTCAGTCAGCTGAAGAACAGAAAAGGTAAAACACAGGCTAGGATATTTACAGGTTAAATAACAAATTGCCACAGAGAAGACATGTAGGTGGTAATTTCGGTGAGGCTTACTATTACTGTTGTATTTTATTATTCTGTTTATTTGGTTATTTGCGGGAGAGGAAAAAAATGCTGTGACGTTAGCTCTTTCTTCTGTCCAAGAGACTAGAGAACAAGGGACTCCTTCCATCTCCAGACACAAGCAGATCAAGCAGTTTGACACACCTTTACGAGATTCACCTCCACTCATTTCCTCTAGCTTCACACAAGTCTGATGGAAATGACACAGCTTGTTCACACTGAATCACAGTGAATTTCCTTCCAGGGGATAAAAAAAAAAAAAAAAAAGGCAAAAGAACAGCTTTTGCATCCCCCAGTGAATTACAGCCATTGTTTTTTATTTCCTGGTGGGTAATTGAAGGCTTTTACAGCTAGAAGAAATTATTTATAGAGTCATGAAAAATGGATTAACTTTCCTGAGTGCTTCATTGATGTTTTAGGCATCTACTTTCTTCCAATTAAACTTATATAATCTAAAATCAATGAACTTCTTTATTTTAGAGAATAAATTATAGAGAAAAATAATTTGTTTAGCCTCTGTGAACTGCCTTATTTCCACATATTTTATATATGTAATCTCTGTAGGGAACAAAGGAATTCAAAGTGCTATTAGGCTCAACACAGACAGAAACCTTTCCTTTGTTCCCAGCGCCTTCAGTGCCTGCACAGAAGCCAAGCTTTGGGAAGGAATTTAGGAACTTTCCTGCTAGATTAGATCTACATCCAATTAATAATCTGTTCAGCCAATTGCAATGGCTACTACCCAATGCCTCAGAAGGCATGAAAATGTGTAGGTCATCTGGCATCTCTGTCCCCCAAATTAGGTTTGTATAGTTTCCTATTACAGAATTTTTCAGACTCAAAATATTCCTTACTTATCTGCATTAAAATCCATTTCTGGTTTGGTTTGGTTTGGTTTTGTTTATCTGTACAGTGTGTACATTTTTCTTCTGTAAATTGTAGAACTTGATTCAAGTCAAGCAAAAGGAGTCAGTCTCTTTTCTGTTTTGTCCTGTGATAGGACAAGAGGTAATGGCAGCAGGTGAAACACAGAAAATTCAACCTCAAATGAGGAAAAACTTCTTCCTTGTGAGAGTGACAGAGCCTGGAACAAGCTACATATAGAGGTCGTGGAGTCTCCTTCTCTGGAGGCTTTCAAGACCCACCTGGATCTGTTGCTGTGTGGCCAGCCCTGGGTGATCCTATGTTGGCAGGGGGGTTGGACTCAATCTCCAGAGGTCTCTTCCAACCCCTGCCTTTCTATGACTTACATTTCAGATAGATGCATGTCAATTTATCTTAAGAGTATACTTAGCTAACTAAAGATAACTGGTTATAACTAAAGTAACTTTAAAAATAAAATGCAATCTTTATTCATAGAAAAAAAAAATTCTCAATGTGGACACTGAACAGAGCATGGAGATGTGAAGATTAATTAAATGCCACTGACTGTAAGTGGTCACTCTTACCGTGTCAGTACTTAGCATCAAGTCTGTTAAGCTAGCTCAGGATAGGATACGTGAGACTTATTCCAAGATTGTCCAAGTTACATCAATTTTATCATATGACTCAAATTCTCCTGTTAGCAATGAATCAAGAAATTTGCTTGAGGCAGAAGGAATAATGATTGAGAAATATCTAAAACTCAAAAATTTAGAAATATAAAAAGTACTAGTTTCTTCTAGTCAGTCTTTTAAATCTCAGTTTAAGTTTCCTCTCTGAAATGTAAAATAGCTCAAAGTCCTAAATTGCAATAGCATATTGGTAGCCTGCAAAATTCCTTACTAGAAAAACATTAATTACTTTCTCTGCTGGAACTTTACAACTTCATTTTACAAACAGACATTAAAAAGATAATAATAATGCCATTTAAACCAAAATATTCTCCTTGTGTGTATAAGCTTATTTGTTTTTCTACTCCTTTTCAAAGCTCTCTGATGATTTTTTACTTGTCTATGAGTGTTCACTGCAAAGATGATAGCAGTGAGAGTTTTTAACATACTTTTCCTATAATTTCACCATGAAATAAAATATATCTCTGTGATGCTTTTCTAACTTTTCAGTTAGCTGTATTTATACTTTCATTGGATTAGCACCAGTGATATTTAGTCTAAGAAACATTTTTCAGTTACAAACATATTTAATGACATGTCATTTATCAGACTGTCTGTTCTTTCAGTGGGAAAGTGTCAAATAATTTCTAAATTGTGTATTTCCAGTTTTTGAGTATTTCAGTCTATCATTTTAAGTTATTTTAAGCAGCTACAGTGAAGGGCAAAGCCCTGTGTTAAAGATAGTCAACTGGCCTTACATTTTAGGTAAAATGTTGGCAGTCTGAACTCAAGTCTTAAATCTCAAGCTATAAATTCAATTAAAAAAAAAAAAAAAACAGAACACAACATTGTCCTTTGTTTTTTGAACTGCTGGAGAGTTGTGTCTTCGTCTTCAAATGTTTAAAGAAGCTTAATTGTTTCCAGAAAGAGGTAATAATCAGCCAATGCAGCATTTTCACTTTTATATGGCATCTACTATTATTATCTGCTTGCATCTTGAAATAATATTAAGGCCCCCTAAAGAATATTTCTAATGACAATTTCATAGAAAGCTATTTCATAGAAGGCTTAAATCTGAATAGCAAATGGTTTAATAAATGTTTTCAATGCATGGGTAAAATAACATCTTTTGAATGGTGTAAGTTCAAAATGCTGTGTTTCATCCCTGCAGATATATTGTTGGGAGATCTATTATCTTTTGAGAAATTTCTTCTTCAATGACAAAAAAACCCAACATGGAAAATCCTTAGTGGGTTTAAATAATTCATTAAACTGGGAACTGTATTTTTACTTCCCTCAAACCACCCTCCTTGTTCCCTTACCCATCCCCTGGCAAAATACATATAAGCAAGACTAATTGCCTGTTTTACATCATAAATACAAAGTTCCTTGAATTAAAGACATTTTACCAGAATCCAAGACTTTTTCCTGTCTTTGGAGGACATTGCCTGCAGTTTGAACAGCATTTGTCCTTAAATATCTATAGGGAAGTGCGGTAGTGGGACGGCTCCGAGTTCTCTAGGAGGTCTAAGAGTATGATAAAACCAGATGGTGAATTTTGCTGCTTTTGTGCAGTGAGGAAAACTAGCAGAGCTCAAACAGGGGTGAGACTGCAGTGCATCAATTTGCTGACGCAATCTAAGATACAACTGCTGCTAAAACAAGTGGCCCAATTACACCTCATACCCATTTTCAACAGCCAGCCATTCCTGCCTTTTCTTTGAACAGCCCAGTAGATTACTCCATTATGACAGCCAAACAGGCATAAAACATACTTTTACTGGATTTACTGGATTTTGGTTTACTTTTCTGTTTGCTTCTGGTTTTTTTGACAAGGATTAGTTTTGTTACCATTTGTCTCCCTGTTTCCCTGGCACTTCAGGTGTGCAGAGAAACTGACTGGGCATGCCCAAGGAAGGGCTCAGCTGGATCACCACACTCAACCTGAGCATCTGAGATTTTATATTTCACATGTGTTTAGTTCTCACATTATACTCACATGATAAAATTGTCTTTTGAAATTAGTAGTTGTAGAATAGGTATCCACTTGGGGTGCCATAAATCCTTTGTCCTTTTCCTGTGTCAAGCAGTGTAAACTATACTGCCTACCATTTTTTTTTCTTTTTTATATTTTTTCCAATCAAAGCTTTATTTTACTTACATAAAAATGTGGCAAAAAACATATTCCTTCCATCTTGTCACACTAAATTTTCTCTCTGGCTTCAGACCTTGTGTGCTGAGTTTCATTTTATGGCAAATTTTTTATAGGGCAGTTATAAATCTTGGTGAATGGAGTGTTTGTAATGAAAATACTACTGGGCCAGGAAATATTGGCCCCACTAAAGATCAGCAGAATTATAGCAGCCACAAGGCTGAACAGTACTGATCAATCAGCCTCCAGTAACACCCCATTTCCAAAGGCAGTATACTGTCTCCACTTTATATACTTTTTGTCAACATAAGTAATTTTTTCCTTCATTTCGCTTTATATACACTAATTAGAAAATCACTATCTCAGTTCACCTCTGTAGTATCAGAAAAATTGCATGAGGCATATTGTGGAATAGTGTATCCATGGGGACATGTCAACATGATTTGAAATGGAATAAATATTTAACAGTGGGATATTCCATATCATCAAAGTAATATGCAGTATATACATTTGCATTTTTGCATTACAAGTTTTGTAAGATGCTAAATCAGCAACAGATTTAGAGGTTGATTTCTCTTTAACAAGGTGTCTGATAAAACAGTCTGTGTTTTGACTGGGCATTTAATTTGGCTGTAATAAAAATGTCACAAAAATATTTTGAGGTAGAGAAAAGTGAACAGTGAGATAGCAAATTGGTAAACCAAGATGATAACACTGCCTACGTAGCTTAGCTACCAACTTGAAATTAATTTGGTAGATGTAATTTTCAAGAATGTAAAAGAAAATTATACTCAAAATCTACTTATGCATAGAGATCAACAATCTGTTGACTCTCATAATGACTTGCTGCTTTATACAGGGATCAAAAGCAAAGGAAGAAATCAAAGTGTATAGTTCTACCTACTTAAATATGGCAGAAAATAATTACTTGAGATAAAGTAACAGAATCTAAACCATTTTATTTATCTTTCACATTTGTTTCTCTTTTTACTAGCTTTTTGTTCTTCCTACATTTCAGTTATTCCAGGAGCAGGGTAATTTTTCTGTTTCCTTTTGTTAGATTGTTATGTCCCTATGATACAAAGTAGTGAAAAGACTAATATAATTTTCTCATTTGAGTTTTTCTTTAATGTCCTCTTGGGTTTTCCTATATGCTCTTAGGATCAGAGCATTCTTTCCTTATTATTCCTTGCATTTTGTCATCATCTAGTAATTTGTGAGCATTCTTATCCAATTCAAATGTTCCTTGAAGTGAAATTGTCACTTGCAAGAATTTCTCCTCTACCATTTTCATTTCCATAGCATTACCAACATAGAATGTCTCTGTTTTGTGAAGCTTCTTTTTAAAAACCTCATTAAGTTTTGAGCCGCAATAGGATAATGAAACTACCTGCATTTTGTGTAAAAATGTTTACATCTGTAGTAAATAAAATAATTTTACTTTAATTTGGACAGGTATAAAGTGCAGGAACAAAGTAGTTAAGCTCAATTTTACAATTTATGAGGAAATGTTTGATAATACTTTCTGGTTGACTGAGTATGTGGATGAAAAGATAAATTAGACCAGGAGGTCCTAGCAACCTTGTACAAACTACTCAGCCATTTCAGGTAGCTTTGTTAGGGCACTCATTCAAGATATAACTTAAAGTCTTAAGCAACTTGTTGATATTTTGACAAATTTCAGTATTAAACTACATACATTTCCTCTCAAAAGCTTTTCTTCATGGTCATGATGCCTGTATCTTTCATTACAACCATAGTGACTTCTTTACTACAGAATCACGGAATGTTAGGGGTTGGAGGGGACCTAGAAGATCATCTAGTCCAGCCCCCCTGCCTGAGCAGGATCACCTAGACCAAGTCACACAGGAACAGATCCAAGCAGGGCTTGAGAGTCTCCAGAAATGGAGATTCCACAACCTCCGTGGGCAGCCCCTTCCAGAGCTCTGGCACCCTTACTGAGAAAAAGTTTTTCCTTGTGTTGACCTTAAACCTCTTGTGCTTCAACTTGCACCCATTGCCTCTCGTCCTGTCATTGGATGACATTGAGAAGAGTCTGGCTCCTTCCTCCCTACACTCATCCTTAACATATTGATAGACATTAATGAGGTCTCCCCTCAGTCTCCTCCAGGCTAAAGAGCCCCAGCTCTCTCAGCCT